>VDFB02109394.1:0-10403 GCA_007258455.2 Sequoia sempervirens
AAAGATGGGTACCTTTGGGCATGTGGTTTTATGATAGGGTCTTCTAGCATTGCTTCTTTATTTCTAGAACATGTCATTGTCCTTCTTTCCTTCAGCTTTCTCTGATTCATTGACCTTCTTTGTATTATATGTTTGATATTTTGATATTTATCCTTTCTCAAGTCCCAAACCTCCTTTATCTTTACATGCTTTCTGACCTACAATTAGTTCATCAAAAATTGTAGAACTTGTTTTGAATTTTTCCTCATGAATTCTTGATTTTTCCATATTTGATCTTAGACTTACCACTTCTTGTTGAAGTCTTGTTCATTCATCAATCTTACTTTTTATCATTGTATTCATGCATTCCTCAATTTTTTTCCTTTCTTGCATGCTTGCATTTTCAATATGGTGATGTTCTTATTTTCTTGTTTCAATTGTTCATTGAACTCCTTATGTCTTTCTTTGAATTATTTTATTCTCTAAATTTTTTTATGCATCCATTTTCTTCTGTAATGTTTTCTTTCAGATCTTCATTTTCAACGTCAACCTTATCTAAATCTTCAAGAGCAACCTTAAGTTCTCTATCTTTGTCAAATATGCAGTCTTCCTCTATGTATCCATTATTAGAAATTACTTCTAGAGCCATGTGTTCAAATTGTAATATCTTCCCAAAGTGGTCAAGCTTATTTCAAGAAACCAAGCTCTGATACCAATTGTTGAACACACAAAATACTAAGAGGGGGGGTGAATCAGTATTCTACTTAACCATCCAATTATGAACCATCCAATTTCCAAAACATATTTAAAATCATAATAAATGTAAGCATAAACAACACATAACATACACAACACATGAACACTGAGATTTTTGTGTGGAAAACCCAAAAAGGGGAAAACCATGCTGGGGATTAACTAACAATATATTATAACTGGTTATAAGATGTTACAAAAAGGCTCACTACTAGGAGGACTCATTGTCCAAGTGAACTCACTATTCACAAAAAAAGAAAAGATACAAGAGAAGTGGCTTCACAACTAGAGTTTGAACTAAGAGAAATGCATCTAGCTTATGTTGCATTCAATTCCTTTGAATCTCATTACATATACCATAATCAACTTAGATTACCAAAATCTACTATGCTCTGTCTTCACACATTAATCACTCAATACTCAACCTATTTACACAATTCTACAATATTCACATCACTATTGGAATTTAGATCGTATCATGCTCTTATCTCTCCCTTTTTCAAACAAAAATCAACTTTGTATATGTTAGTCTTCATCACAAATTCCAATTAGGTTGACCTAATTAGATGTAGCCTAAAATTATGCAAAACATGCCTTGTCAGCACCCAATTCAAACCAAAATGCACTCACGCTAAAAAAATAAGTGATATAGGTTAGCATGGACTGATGCCAACTACTCTTTCTATTCACATCAAGCCATTTAACCTTCTCCATACTTTGCATACATTGAGTCAGACAAGCATAGAACCAAATGGTAAAGATCTCCAACTTATTAACACCAAGAAGTATATAGACCTTAAAATATCATCCCAACTGAAATATGGAATACGATGACATCTATAAACCTTCCCTCAAAACCAAAAAATCTAACTCAAATGTTCAGAGGAATGCATACCAGTTAGGTAAGGTCTAGTACGTAGAAAATTGTGTAAACCATATCTACCAAACTTTTGTTACCTACAAATCTTGAACCACTTAACCAAAAAAACTAAAACTTTGAATTAAGATGCCAAATATGTCTATGAAAAACATATTAGAACCTCATAGGCATATATAAAAACATGATCAAACACGAACCAAAATATTAGAGGGAGCTGAGTGTAGAGATTGTCGGTATGAACACTTAGCCAAAAAACCTTTACAAAATACTTTTCTATAAATATCCATCAAAATTATTTACATTCATCATGAGGTATAGATGTGGTGTTGACATCAATGACAACTCATTAATAACAACCTTCTTCATTCTTTCAACAATCTCCCAACAATTTATAGCAATATTGAGGCCCCATTATGAGAAGGTCCAATAATAGTGATGAGTTTTAATACCTATGATGGTGTATAAATTAAATCTCCTTATTAATATGCATTGTCGAAGGGTGATCCCACAAAAGTGGTTTACAATTTTTGGCCAAATTGGACATTGAAATAATAATTTTTAACTAAATCTTCACTTTCGAGCACCTATAGTGGCTAAACCATGAGGAATTTGAAGATGATTTAAACTAGAGTTTCGTGACATTTTGTCTGTAGATTCTAAATATATTTTTTTCAAAAATTTTGGAATTAGATTGCACTTCTTTTTCCATCTCCCTCAAAAACTAGTTTTTTTCAGAAAACAACATTTTTAAAAAGTGACTCACCGTATAGCGCATTAATTTTTTTCCATTAAGGATAAAATTATAATTACGTACCAAGTTATATTTGGTGACTTGTCGTTTGCGGTTGAATATTTTTTATTGGATATTTTTAACGTCAGGTTAGGTCCAAAATTGATTTTGATTCAAATGGCGACGGGTATGGCGGCATTGGCAATGAGAATTCAAATTTTTGTTGGATCAAGGGACGCCAAATATCTGATACACTCATATTTTTCAATTTAATTTTTTGATAATCTGCTAATGCGAACAAAGCTTGATTTTAGGAAAAGCTATATTGGCAAAACCAAAAACTCAGCTAAAATTATAGTTGGATAGCTCATTAAAGAGGGACTACGATTCCGGTTGGATTTATTGAAGTCTCACTCCATTTTTCATCAGCAGGAGCTTCCAGCTTTAAAAAATCTGGACTTTCAAAGTGTGGGGAGAATTGTGAGGGGCAAGAGTTATTCAGGCTGGTTTCCAAGCAATCCCTTTTTTGGCTTCATTTGAACCAACTCCCGAGAATGAATTTTTTTGGCTAGGGGTCATTTTTTACAAGAAGTTTTTCCTTCATTCAAATTGACGTAGGTTTGAACATGAGAATACTAAGGGGTGAATCAATATTCTTTGAAACTACTTAAATGTTTAAACATGAATTCCACATATCATATTCAATTTACAGTAAGGAAAGAAACCATGAAAATAACCATCAAATCATATAACACATGAAAATCAGACTTTCACATGGAAAACCCAAAAATGGAAAAACCAGGATGAGGATTAGCTCACAATATATTATAATCGGTTATAAGATATTACAAAAAGGCTCACTACTAGGTGGACTCACTGTCTAACTATTTGGTGGACTCACTGCCAACATAAATAAGATAGATAGAAGAAAGGGGTTGGCTCACTACCAAGATCTAAAGTTCTATAAATGCATCTACAATATGCAGAAAATATAGTTACGCTTTAAAAAGCTTAAAACATTAACTCAACACACTTCATGTTACTTTGATCTAACACTCTACTCTGCTCTACATTCACATCAAATTCACATTATTTACTTAGGAATTCTCACACACAACTTAATCATCACTCTTCAACACCAAAAATGATCTTATACTTATACCCATTACATTTGCAAGAACCTACAACATTAATTAGGTTGGCCTATTTAGATGTATCATACAAAACAATAACATTTTAGCTCAAGATCAAACACACACACTTCATGCCTCATTTTAAAGCTAATAACATGTTAAATAGTTTGGAATGGAACTATAATAGTTCCACATAACTAATCAATACTTCCAAGTTAACTCTGCACAACCCCAAATATATTAGGTTGGCACCATTGGTGAACAACACCATAATACACCAATTGATTATCCTAAAATCGATACTCAGACCTCCAAACTACACACCAATTGGAACATAGATGCAACTCACACCTATATTATTATGTGGAGGAATGTGAACCAATCCAAATAGGTGCTCTATACAAGAAACGCTCACTAGCAAGCCTAATATACTGTCATCCATAACTTCTACACCAGACGTCAAAACAACATGAAACCTTGGATTTAGGATCTTATAACATCCTACAATTTTTTCTTAGAACCACACTGATGAAAAAATAAACACTCCCTTTAAATATAAAATCAAACAACTACCACAACACTATGCAAGAAGGCAACAATATGCTTTCTTATTCAAGTATGAAAGAGAAATCAACAACATACAATAAGTTCTTACATCTAAAAATGACTACATAAACATGGAGCCCATGGGCTTCCTTTCAATTTCATATTTCAACATACAAAAATCTGCAACACTCAAATAACATCAAATATTTCCTCCTCACTTGCAATCATCAATTTTCACATATTATTCTCATTCTTTTTCTTGTCAAAGCTTCCCTTTCATATTGCAACAAGAAAACCTTTCACTTTCTACCTCTTATTTCCCTATCATTCATCCAGATCTCCTCAAACGGTTTTTTCGTTTAGTGCACCTTATTTCCATCTTTCTAGATCATCTTGAAATTCTTTACTTCAATCTAATATGAGAAAGTTATGGTTGTTTTATTGAGACCAGGTCTCACAATTATGATCAAGACTATCTATTCTCTTTCCCCCAAAAAAATAAAATGCCAGTCAAACCTCTAGAATGCTCATTACTCCTTCCTAGCATGGATTTCCTCTTCTTGGCATGTGCATTAAGTGTGAAATTCAAAATTTTCTTCCTACTCTCCAACCCGCTATCTCCACTCTCCCTCAACACCTTGCATTCCCATCTTGCAACAAAATACAAATTCAAATTTCAAAGTGGAGTTACAAAGCATATTAAATGCCCACTCTAGGCTTGGGTGTGAGATTTTTTCTTTTTGTAAAATTAACATCTTTTAAAAAAATTAAAAAAACATGAATCAATTAATAGTTTAATTTTCCCGCAATCCATCACCAAATTTCGCTATGCTGGAGGAGTTGAAAATTTCAATAATTTGTGCTTGCAACCAAAAACCAAAACAAAATACAAGCATAAAATTTTAAAATATTTTTGGCTGTGTAGGATTGCTTGGTACCCCTAGATGCTCCTGTATCAGACACCCAAGGTAGAAAAAATTTGTGAACTTGGTCTCACAAAATAGAGTTGAGTGGTAGTACCACCCTTTTAGATTGCAAGCAATCTTCAACAAACTCCATCATTGAAATTGGTACCTCTTATTTTTTCTTCCTTCTCTTCTTCCAACACTTAGCTGGAATAAGCTATCTACCATGTAGCATCCTCCTCCAAATAATTATCTCTCTACTCCTCTCCTCCTTTGTGGCTCTTGACCCAACACAAACTTTCCACCTCCACCAAATCTCTCCTATAGTTTCCTCCATAGCATCTATAGGTTGATGACTTCTTCTATCACAATATCTTCTTCCTCACTGCTAAATGCTATTGTCTCTATTGTTGCATTGAACAACTTCTCTATCTCTACGATATCTCCCTCAGGAAAATCTTGGTCTTCATTAGGTTACTCATCGAACAATGGATCCTCATACATCACTTCATACTTTGTTTTAACTACAACATCCTCAACTGCTGCAATTTTTACTCTTTCACTTTCAGTTGCAATACTTTCACCTTCGCTACACACTCTCATCATTGTCTTTGTGTCCTTTAAAGGACTTAACTCTATTGCAACATAATTTTTCCTCTTTCATTGGTGCACTTTATCTTTGCTTCTCATCCTTTACTACAATCTCACCATCTTTCTTCACACTATTCTCAAAACATACTTCTACAATATTTTCCCCATCCTAGTCACTTGCATACACAACTATCAAAAACTTGTTGACTTTCTTCTTTGGAATTTTGTCAAAAAATTGACATACACACTCAATATAAGGGTATGTGCAGGATCATCATGGAAAAAATGGGCCCTTAAGTGGCAAAAAATTTAGAAAAATCAGAGTTAGGAAACTTGACGTAAAAATTTGAATAAGTTATTTATATTATTTCAAAAATATGTAAGAATAGAATATGTTACAAATTGAATGTAGTTTATAAAATACTAGGTTTTTTTTTTTTTTAAACTATTTGGTGAAAATTTGAAATTTCAATCTTGATAGTACTTAAATTTCAAAGGAAAAAATAAGAGATAGGTGGTTTTAGATACCTAACCACAATAAAATGATAATGTTTTTTTACTCTTTTAGATATAAGAAGTAGAGGTCTCATGTCGATGTGATGCATATTTTTTAAATTCTTTTTTCAAGTAAATAATTAATTTTGATTTTTATTACAAATTTTAAAAAAAACTCATATGTCGACCACCTTAACTTGGTCAAAACTTCATGAAATTCATTTTTTTATTTTTTTTAATCTATCATTGTAAACGCATAGAATTTGTACTTATGTTTCAGATTTAAAAAATGTTAAACCATTTGATAGCTATATAGATGTTTTTCAATCAGCCTATCAATAGGACGTGAATCATAATTCAAATAGAAATGAATATGTTATTTATTAAATTCAAATTAAGCATAATTTATCTTGGTGGAAGGCGGGGAATCTCCTTTAAAACCCTTTTGTTTTATTAATTTTGGTTTAAAAAAAGTTGTCAACCACATACCCTACACATACCCATCATATCACCACTTTTTGGCCCATCATCATCCTGCACATACCCATAAAACCTCTCAAGTATAGACTGCCTCACATTTGACGATCAATCTACACACACATTCCACCCCTAGGTCCTGGTGCAAACTACCTCATAGTGGCACTTTTTCCTACACACTCAAGAACTCCTGCTTTGATACCACTGATGAAAAGAAAAACTCTCCCTTCAAATCTAAAATCAAACAACTACCACAACACTATGCAAGAAGGCAACAATATGCCTTTTTATTCAAATATGAAAGATAAATTAGGAACATACAATAATTTCTCACAACTAAAAATGACTACATAAACATGAAGCTCATGGGCTTCCTTTCTATAGTAACGAAAAAAGTAAGCTTTTACTTGCTTGTTTGATAATTGATATAAAAGCTAAACTAATGGTGTCTTGGAGTGGTGTTGTAATGTGTTGTACATATTCACACTATTTTAGGACCTTTATTTAACTAAAACATGCCTTAATTGATCCTTTTCAAAGGTGTTGTAAAGTGTTGTAACACACTTTCACACTTTTCTAGGATGTATTTGCTTAATTAAGCCTAATGGGTCCCTTTTCAATAAAATGTACATAATGTGTACCTTGTTTAAGTGTTGTAAAGTGTTTTAAGGAACTTTCACACTTATCTAGGTGGTCTTAATTAATTATGGTTAATTAGAGCTATTAATGGGCTCTTTTAATTCAAATTTAGGCCTTAATTTTGACACCTCCCGAAGATCAATCTCGGTAATCATAATTTAATTAAAAAATTATTTCATTGGGAAAAGTTTGGTCCTAGTAAGTTGAGCTACAATCCATTCACCCTTAATGGCGAATGGGTCCTCCCTTAACAGGACCCCCCCTTTCTCAGTTGATCTACAATGGGTTCTTAGCCTTCTTTTAATCCCCCGAAGCTTGGTCCTGGAAACTTAGCCAGGACCCATTCGCCCAAGGTTGTGAATGGGTCCTCCCTTAATGAGACCCACTTTTTTGAATTTCATTTTGGTGGGAATTTAATTATCTTTCTTCCCAGATCTGACGTCGACCTTAATTCTTTGAATTTTGGGGTTACTCACCTAATTTAGTATAAATAAGGGGTTAATTCACATAGTTTCATCTAAGATTTTCAAGAGAGAATCCTAATACTTTACAAGAGTATTATAGAGAACTTCAAAGGAATTTTCAAGGCATTTCAAGGCAGATTTCAAGTGTTTATCGCAACAATTCAAAGTTATATCATCATGTCAAGGGTTTAATGCATTCATGTGTGTTGAGCTAAGAAGTTAATATCACATTGAGGATCCATTTACAAGCACCATCCTACATCCAAGATATACATTCTTCATGGCCACTACATGTTAGTATGTAGATTTGATTCACAAGACATCATCCAAGGTGATATCAATTACATATTTCATGTTTCATGCTTCATTTCATCATTTGGTTTAATTACCTACAAGAGGATTGAATGAGGCAAACCCCCATTCACTAACAAATCAACAATTTTTTTTTCCCTTGAGTGTGTGATTGGAGATTTACAGGTTGAGGATCAAGTTGAGTAAGATTTGGAGCAAGATTGTCAAAGTTGCAAAGTTGCAAAAAGTTGCCAATCAAAGTGCAAGATCATGGAAAGAGCTCTACAAAATCGCATATAGACTTTCAGAAGCTAATAACATGGAATTTAAGAGTGCAAACATGAAGAAATAGGGTCCTAAAATCTATTTTTTGAAACCCTAAAAGGACCCATTCAACACTAAAGTCGAATGAGTCCTCCATAGCTCAAAAACAACAACTTTCTTTACAAGGACACAACTTTTTATGCTCTAAAAACATCCCACATGGTTGCTATAATAGTTAGGTTGCATTTTTTATTGTTATTGGAATCTTATTTTACATAATTTGAAGTGATTAGGGCCCTAGAAAAATAAGTGGTAGATCCTCTTGTTCATCCATTTGGGTCTACCCTATTTTTCTCCCTCATCACTTTCAACCTAAGATTTCAACATACAAAAATCTGCAACACTCCTAAAATAACATCAAATCTTTCCTCCTTAGTTGCAATCACCAATTTTCACATATTCTTCTCATTCTTTTCCTATCAAACCTTCATTTTCATATTGCAACAAGAAAACCTGTCACTTTCTGTCTCTCACTACTCCCTCATTCGTTTGAATCTCGTCAAACGGTTTTTGGGTTTGGTGTGCCTCATTTCTAGATTTCTAGATCATTTTGAAATTCTTGATTTCAATTTGATATGAGAAAGTTATGGCCATTTTACTAAGACTGGATCTCATAGTTACGACCAAGACTATCTTTTCTCTTTCCTCAAAAATAATAAAATGTCAGTGAAACCTCTAAAATGCTCATTAGTCCTTCCTAGCATGGATTTCCTCTTCTTCACATGTGCATTAAATGTGAAATTCAAAATTTTCTTCCCTCTCTCTAACTCGCTATCTCCACTCTCCCTCAACACCCTGCATTCTCATATTGTAACAAAATACAAATTCAAATTTCAAAGTGGAGTTATAGAGCATATTAAATGCCCACTCCAAGCTTGGGTGTGATATTTTTATTTTTGTAAAATTAACATGTTTTAAAAAATAAAATAAAAAATGAATCAATTAATAATTTAATTTTTCCACAATCCATCACCAAATTCTGCTATATTGGAGGAGTTGAAAATTTCCATAATTTGTGTTTGCAACCAAAAACCAAAAAAAAGTAGAAGCATAAAATTTTAAAATTTTTTTGGCTATGTAGGATTGCTTAGTACCGGGTTGGATGCTCCTGAATCATATTTTAAAACTTGTAACATATTAAATAGGTTGGAATGGACCTATAATAGCTCCACATAACTAATCAATACTTCCTTTAACTTTGCACAACCCCAAATATATTAAGTTGGCACCATTGGTGAACAACACCATAATACACCAATTGATTATCCTCAAATTGACACTCAGACCTCAAAATTACACACGAATTGGAACATATATGCGACTCACACCTATAAACACCTCCACAAGTCTGCAAGACTGAATATTCTTCTGTGGAGGAATGTGAACCAATCTAAATAGGTACTCTACACAAGAAACACTCACTATCAAACCTAATATATTGTCATCCATAACTTCTACATTGGAGGTCAAAATGGCATGAAACTTTAGATTTAGGCTGTTATAACATCCAACAAAATTTCCTTAGAATTAGAGATCAAAATACTTCATGGTGGATCAATGGGGACAAAAAATCGAATGCATAGAGCATTGAAAACTTGTATTCTAGACATATTCAGATATTCAACATAATTGTTATGCACCAGACAAAAATAAATGTATCTACATATAGTATTACCATCTCTTCAATCAATTTTATGCATGGATTCAATTGCACATCAATCTTCGCATCACATCACAATGTGGACATCAATGCCAATACTATAATTGCACACTGTATATATCTTTCTCATGTCACCAACAAGCATATCAATGGAAATATAATGATAATCTCCTTAAACCTCCAATAATCTCCTCCCTTTTCATTGATAGCAACATGCATCAAATCTTCTCTATATCTTCTCCAAACTATTGTCCCTCTTTGACATCAAGGGAAAAGGGTGCAAGACATAGTTTTTGTTCTTTGCTCACCCTTTGATATTATACACACACACTGATGTTATCTTCTCTTCTCCCACTTTTAATGATTTCAAATTATCAACCAAATCTTCATCGGATTACACATATACTCCACCTAACTAATATATATATATATTAGTTAGGTGGAGTATATGTGTGTGTGTATGCATATATGTATAAATGAGAGTAAAAAACTCTAAAAATATGACCAGCTCCCCCTAACAGTGCTATCCATAAAAC
>VDFB02109396.1:0-83573 GCA_007258455.2 Sequoia sempervirens
TAGAGATAGAGGGAGAGATGAAAGAACAAATATGGAGAGATAGAGATAGAGAGGCAAAGATATATAGATATAGAGGTCTAGGAAGAGGGAAAGGGAGAGAGAGGGAGGGATGTCTGGAGATAGAGGGCGAGAGAGGAAGATAGAGGTAAAGATGAAGATAAAGCAAGAGAGGAAGAGGGAGACAAAAAGATAGAGAGATAGAGAGGAGAAGGGAGAGATAAATATGGAGAGAAATAGGGAGATAGATAGAGAGGAACAAATAAAGAAATATAGAGGAAGATGGAGAGGGAGAGATGGAGATAGATATAGATGGCGAGATAGAGTGATAGAGAGATAAGGAGATATAGAGGGGGAGAGGGAGACAAAGATAGACAAATAAAGAGAAGTAGAGATAAAAATAGAGATGGAGAGATGAAGAGAGAAATAATGGGAGATAGATAGAGGGAGAGAGAAATAGGGAGAGGTAGAGATATATGGGAAGAGAAAGAGAGAGATAGATATGGAGATATATGGGAAGAGAAAGGGAGAGAGAGGTAGAGATAGAGGGAGAGAGATAGGTAGAGGGAGAAAGAGAGAACGGGGGGAGAGAGGAAGAAAGATAGGTAGAGAGAGAGAGATATGGAGAGATAGCTCAATAAATAGAGAGCGAGAGATATAGATAGAGGGTGATATAGAGAGATAGAGAGGGTTAGGAAAGAGATAGAGAGATAAGGATATAGAGGTAGGACAAGATATGGATATAAAGAGATAAAGAGAAGATTGAGAGGAAGATAGAGAGTGATATATATATATATATATATAAAGAGAGAGAGAGAGATTGAAAAAGAATGAGGGAAATAGAGAGTGATAAAAAAGATGACAAATATAAGTAGTAGAGAGGGAGAAAGAGATAGATATATAAATAGATGGATAGGGAGGGAGAGAAATAGAGAGAGGAGAGAGGAGAGGTAAAGAGATAGAAAGATAGAGTGATAGGAAGAGAAGAAGAGATAGTGATAGAAAGAGAGAGATAAGGATAGAAAGGAGCGGGAAAGATGTAAGGAGAGAGGAAGAGGAAGAGAGAAATAGAGACAGGAAGAGGGAGAAAATTGGAGTGGGAGATAGAGAGATAGAAAGTTAAAGATATAGGAAGTGATATATAGAGAGAGCTAAAGAGATGGATACATATAGAGAGAGTAGGAAAGATGAAGTGAATAAGAGAGAGATAGATATAATGAGATATAGATAGAGAGGGAGAGGGAGAGATGGGAAGATAGAGATAAAAGGGGCAAGAGTGAGAGATAAAGGAGGTGATAGAGAGAAGAAATAGAGAGGGAAAGAGAGAGATAGAGAGAGGGAGAGATAAGAAGATAGAGATAGAGATAGGGAGGGAGAAACAAGGTGTGTGTGAGTGAGAGAAAGATATAGAGATAGAGATAGGAAGGGATCTAATTAGGGAGTGTGTGTGAGTGAGAGGGATATATGAAGATAGAGATAGAGATAAATATATAAATAGGTAGAGAGGGAGGGAGAGAGAGGGAGAGAAATATAGAGAGAATAGAGAAGTTCCAGAGATATAGGAATTGGGAGTGATAGGGAGAGAGGGAGATATAGGAATATAAAGAGGAGAGATATATAAATATATATAATGGGAAAGATAGAGGTGGAAGAGAGAGAGAGATGTAGGGAGAGATGAGGAGAAAGAGATACCTGGGAGAGAGGAAGAGGAAGAGAGGAAGAGGAAGAGAGAGAGGGAGAAGTAGACACAAAAAGAGGGAGAGACAAAGAGAGAGGGAGAGGTGGAGGGAAAGAAAGATAGACATAAGAAGTTATATATAAAGAGATGTAGAGAGAGATATATATACAAAGAGAAAGAGGGAGAGGTAGAGATAGGGAGATATAGAGATCTAGAGAGATGGGAAGAGAAAGAGAGCTCTTTGTATCTTTGTCTCCCTCTCCATCTCTATGTTTTTCAATCTCTCAATCTCTCTCATCCTATCTCCCTTATATCTCTCTATGTTTATCTTTCTCTATCTTTTTCTATTTTCCTCTCTTTCTCTCTCTCCTTCTCTTTCCCTTTCCATATCTTTGCCCCCCCCACTCTCTTTTTATATCCCTATTTATCTCTCCCTCTTTCTCTTTCTCTTTCTCTCCCCTCTCCCTCTTGATCTATCAATTTCTCTACCTCTATATTTGTCTCCTATTCCTCTTTGTCTCTCTATCTCTTTATCTTTCTCTCTCTATGTGACTTTATCTATCTGTGTCTTTCCTCTTCTTTATTTCCCTCTCTTTCTTTATCTCTTCTACCATCTTTATCTCTCTCTATCTCTCTCCATCTCTTTCTCTCTCCCTCTTTATTCCTCTATATTTGTACCTCTATCTTTGTATCTCTATCTCTCTTTCTATCTCTTTGTTTCTCTCTCCATCTCTCTATTTATCTCTCTATCCCTATCTTTATTTCTCTCGTCTCTCTTTTGTATCTCCCTCTCTCTCTTTATCCCTTCATTTCTATCTTTGTTTCTCTCTCTTCTCTCTTTTTGTATCTCCCTCTCTCCCTTTATCCCTCCATTTATGTCTTTGTTTCTCTCTCTAACTCTCTCTATGTCTATCTACCTCTCTTTCTCCTCCTCTGTCTCATTTTCTCCTCTTCTTCTCTCTCTTCCTTTCTCTTCCTTTCTCCCTTTGCATCTTTATATCTTATCTCTATCTCCCTCTCCTTTCTCTCTTTCACTTTCTTTTCTCTCTTTCTCTCTCTCTATTTTCCTTCTTAAAGTGTGCAATGGGTACACTAATGATGTCTTAAAGGTGGATTATCATATCCTTGATCAAATGACATGCCACCCTAAGCATAACTCTCCAAGGACACATTCTATTCTTGTATTATTGACATGAAATGACTAATCAAAAGTTATTTTCTCTCTTTCACTTACTCACTAACTTCTAATTTAGAATTTCTAATTTAGAATTTAAGTTTGAAATTTGTTTTATTATATCAATTAAAATAAAAATTTAAAATATAATTATTTTATAATTTAAAGTTTTAATAATTAATTTTAATAATGTTTAATTATTATTTGTAATTTCATCATCTAAATCCAAATAAACTAAATAGAATAGTTACACAATATTTAAAATCTCCAAAATTAATTAGCAATAGACTATTTATTGTGGGCACAACCCACCAGAATTGTCTCATGCCCGAAAATAAATGAGTCTCACGTCTAAAAAACGTTCCGGATGGTTGAACTAATCAGTGTCTCAGTGTCTCATTGACAGCATGACACAATCTATGCAAAATCTTGAGGTAAGTCATTTCCCATGGTTTAATGAGTTTTATTTTACCTCGCTTGCCATGGTTTCAATGAGTTTGATTTCCGAGAATCTGTAAGCGGCCGGATCTTTTTTTTGTGTTTTTATTTTTGAATTTCAGAGATCATCGCTCAAAGTGAGCCAAAGTATAAGACTTTGTTTGTTTAGCATTAATGACTTATTTTGTAAATTATTTGGATGGATTGCTGGAAATTTGGAAGGTTGTGATATTTTTTAGGATTGTTAGGGTTTAAATTTGAGAAAAAAAATGGCAACAGCTCCTAGAAAGTCAAATTGTTCTTCAAGAAGTGTGGAAATCTGCAAGTGGAATCCACGGATGGCGTTTCTGACTCTAATTTGGTATTTTTTTATTGAATTGCTACAAATTTGAAGCGCTTGTATCCATTTCTATTGTTTGACCTTTGGCAACCCTTAGTTTAGCGAAACGAGTTGATAATTCAAAATTGGTTGTCAGATAATGCCGAAATTAGCTGATCTGGCTAACAATTGCGGAGTGAATTTTGTCGTTTATTAAGAGTTGCAGCAAGTTTGGGCTGCTGTATTCTGTTCCTAGGGTTTTTAGGGTTTGAATTTGAATGGATTGCACCATAGCTTGAAATGTGGGTTCACAAATTCCAAAACTTGCTACGTGAATTGAATTTGGCATTTTCTTTAAAAACTGTAAATTTGAACCACTGCAATTAGTAATTTGAAAAGGTCGCACTAGGTCTTGAAGTTATTTGTCCAAGAATTTGAACATTTGCAACTAAATATTCTGACTGGTAACCAGAGATTGAATTCGGCATATTCTTAAAAAACATTTGTACCACTTGTAGGGCTTGTGGGACATCAGGGCTGGAAGTTATTGTTGAAACAATGACGAAATGTTTGCATGTAGATGCTTTGGGTGGCAGCTACCGATCAACTTTGGAATTTTCTTTAAAAGACGTGTTTCAAACATGCAGCAGATATGAGTTCTTAATCAAATGGCCTTACCAAAATCTTCAGCAAGGCACTTACTTTCTTACACATGCAGCAGACATGGATTCTTAATGAATAAACCAATCTGAGTCTTCAATTAAAGGTCTAAATATGTTATTTATTCATACCGTCACTTTATATGGGTCCTTTACTAATAGAGTAAACATGGCTCTTTGCCAAGGAATCCTCTTTTATTGTTATTTGTTCATATATTTACTAACAGACTATTAGGGTTTCAATGATTTAAACACACATATAACAAAAATAAAGTGAGTAGAATCCAAAACTGACATTAGGGATGCTCAAATGGATGTACATGTAGGTAGAAAAAAGGCAAATGCTAATTAGAGAAATAATTACAAGGGTAAATCTTAATGGAAAATACACCAAATTTGGTGAACATAGAACTCTTAACTTCGACTTTGCAAAAAACCAAACCAGGTCTGCATCAATGTGCTCACTTTTCACAGAAGATTTTGATAAATATAGTTTTTATTTTAGAATTTTTGTAGGTTTACTATTTTATAATGAGTGAGGCACTTGAATTAAAACACCATTCTCAATATTGTGTTATCTCTAGTGTTGACCAACATTTATGGGGACTCAATTCTAGCACTTGTAAATTATAGATTGTTTATGTTTTCCTCTAGATATTGTCGACTGGTACACATAGGCATTATATAATGATTTATGGGATTCAACTGAATAGTTTTTAGTCAATCTCCATCAGCATAAATTCCTACTTTAATCAAAACTTATAATAGCTAAATTCCCATTTAGTTGTAAGTGGGATACTGCAAGGATCTCTTATCATCCTCTAAGTTAGAGGATTCAGTACCAGCCTCTTCATTTACAAAATTGCATGTGAATATAAATTTTCGTCTAAATTATTTTCTACAATATTGTCTTCAAACAAATTTGAATCTTCCAGCATTTCTATACCGGCCCTTGCAAGAGAATCACTATCCTTTCCATTTAATGTGTTTTCATTTAAATTATCAGATAAGTTCATTAAAGATTGGTCTGCAATTTTAATTCTGCCAGATTTGCTATTTTCAATGCTCAACCGCTTCTTTAACCTGCCCCTGCATTAAAACCATTAATCAGATTTTTTTCAGATCTTGCAGCTCTTAGAAAAATAGAAAGAAGACAAATTATACAATGTATGCTTTCATATAACCAATTCTCACGTTGGTTTGAAGTTTATAGGCACTTCATTGTCATGCAACTTGCCCTGTGTCTCACTGTTTCCCATATTACAGCCATTGCTCCTCTCAAGCATCCTCTCCGTTTTCCTAAAATTTAAGTTTACAGAAATAAATTGAATCATAAGGCACTTAAGTAACAACATAGATCACATAAGGGTGCATTTTTCAGCCTTTCAGACCTATATGCTTGAATTTTTAGTTTCATTTTATCTTGTAATGCTCTCGTGGTAGTTTTAGTTTTGCTATAAAGAGACATTGCATTAAAGATTGGCAGATGTCTAGGAAAGATAAATGAAATGAATGAGAATATTAGATTGAACTTAAAAAACAATAATACCATCCAGAATGAATCTAAACAAACACAAAAAGAGAACAATATACATGAATAAACAATGAAAGCATAGAGTATGAGGGAATAAACTTGCAGAACCCTTCTGTTTAACTTTGCATTATTCTGGTCTAAGACATTGCCACTTGAACTTATACCGAAGATGCCCATAGGTGACCAAAATGTGGTCAATGGATCTTTGAAAACAACGTACAGCTACAATAGGTAACTGCCAGGGTAAGAAGACCCATAAAGCATGCACATCCAAAGGGTTGTATTGTTCAGTAATGGTCATTCCCTTTAAACTGGGAATTTTGGCCTTGCTCTTAAAACACATAAATCCCTTCTTGATGAATATTAACAAAGGTTTTATTATTCAGTAAAGAATTTACCTAAATTGACAAGTTTTCCCTGATTTCGTCTAATATTGCTTTTATCCAGTCTTCCCTCCTACAAGGCACATTGGGTGTGATCACTAAATTGAGGAAGAAGGATGACTTGTTTTGCCTGAGTACTTGTTGAATGTTGTGTGCCTTGTGATGAGATCGAATGATTTCTTTCATGGTTGGTTGAATGGTCAATGGGGTGCTCGATATTGGAAGTCCATATATGTCAAAAATCATACACTAGAATATACCGCAAACAAGTTCTTCGTGCAGCTGACCATCTGCAGTCAAAGCTTTCGTGAGTTGAGGCAAGCCCAGCGGCAGAGCATCTCCCTTATCAAGCTGCCAAAAGTGAAATACCTTCCAATAAGTCTTACAGACGTTTTTCAGGCCCTGTCTCTGTATTGGCTCTGGAATTCCTAGCATGAAGATTGCCCCACTCTTTACTTCATATTCATGAGAATACCACAACTTTTTCTCACCAGGCAGAGTCAAAAACAATTTCTTAGATGCCATGTATGCAACTCCTATAAGCCTAGCATTTTTTCTGTAGAATAATATAGCAGGCATTGACTCACCCTTATTGATGTGGCTATAAAAATGGTGGTTCTTTGTTTACCTTCTGATGTCATGGGCTATGGAAGCTACACAGAGAAAACAATAGTAATATCATGAAAACATCCATTTCATTGAAGGTTGAAATTTTTCTGCAGTATTTTGGATGAAAGAACAAAATAAGTCACATGAAGAGATGCTCACGGACCTTTTTAATCGGTGCAAATTTTTAGAAGAGTTTTGTTCCAAGTTCCAGCACGGCAATAGTTGTTTTGCTGGGCTCCCCTGGAATATAAAGGGACTGAGAGATTGGCTTTGGTTCTACTGCAGGCATTTTTTTTACTTTAAAGTCTAACATGTTTGCAGATTGCATTTTGTTACTCAAGTTTGAACAATTTTGTTAATAATTATATCAAGTTCTATCTTCTCTGACATCTGCCCTGGATTCATGTGCATGCACCGCATTTTGGCAACAAATGTGTCATGTTATGAGCAACATGCAAAACACTTAATAGCGAATAGGAAATTCAACAAGTGGAGAGACCTGTTATTGAGAAATTAACACGTACATTGCTAAGAACATACATAGCAGGAGCAGAGGGCAGCTAAGGTCCAATGCAAATTACATAGGTTAAATTAGAGATATATTTAACAACCTTGCTTTTTAACATGTCTGTATCAAAATCAAATAATTTCATATGAAACATACCAATTTACATTCTTTATCAATGTGTGAATATTATCATTTTTTATTGAAAAATATAATTTTGTTCTATATAACATGTTTTGTAATTAATTATTGTAAACAATTCTATAACATAAATTAATGTCAAATAAATTAATATGTAATTATGTGAATAACTTTATATTTATGTAGTATGTATATTTTTTTTGGAGATGCAGGGTTACCATATTGATATGATGGTAAGGATATCAATCAAATTAAATGTGTATAAATGAACATGAGATGGGTCTTAAAATAACACAGCTTCTTAAAATTGCTTTATAAACATGGGAGTATTGCAAAAATCCTTTCAGTCCACCCTCTTCACTGTATATTACAACAATCACATTAGTATTTTGAACCTATAATTAAAATACTCCACGAGACACATGAAACAACATTCACAATAAAATAATAAACAAAAGATAATCCATTGACATAAAATACTTACAAACATGGACTCTGTTGTGGGGGTAACAAAAGAAATATAGTCTTTGATAAATCAGCCACACTGTCTTTCTTAGTTTAAAATTTCATTTCCGTTTTTTACATTTAAATTCATCAATAAGATCATAGAATAATTACATTATACATTCCAAATGATGCAAGTTACATATAGGTTTATAAATGTGCAGCGTTTTATAATTTCATATCATTAATATAGAGGTCAACATGATCTTATAACCATCATGTGTAAATTACAATCGACGTAACCATTGCATCTCCTTTGGTGCAAGTGCTAATAAAAGATTAAACTCAATATTAACAAATAAAAAATTATGAATTTAAATATGAATATAGTTAATTCTTAAATAGACTAAATTAAAAAAAATTAAAACCTTACTTCAAAGAGAAAAGTAAAAATAAAAATAAACAATATACAAATTACTAAAGTTACAATAAAACCAAACTCAAAAAATTAAAAATAAGATGTTTTTCAATTTTGATTAAATTTTTTTTTATCATTTTTGATATTTTAATGTAAAATATTATTAAAGTTGTTTTTAAAAAAATCAATATTTAAAAAAAATTCAAATATAATTATTAATAATAATTTTTTTAAAAATATAATAATGGAGATTTTTAATGTTATTTAAATTAGTATAAAATTTTAAATTATAGATATGATATTATTATATATTAATAAAGATTTTTTAAATCAAAGATCAAATATGAAAAAAAATTAAAAAAATTATTCAATATTTTTTTTCAATTATTTAAATTATTTTATATAAATTAAAATTATCTTTAAAATTGATTTTAATGTATTATTATGAGTAAAACAAATTATTTTATAAAAAATAAATAATAAATATATTTAATTATTATTTAAATCAAAGACAAGTTTTAAAATTAATCATTTGTCCAAATAAAAAATAAATAAAACGTTTTAATATTTTTGCCGAAATAGTGGTTAGATATATTGATGGGAATTCAGGTCGAGGGACAAAAAAATAATCGCCAAACGCAGGGCATAAATAAAAAGGCAATCCTGTCGATATCTGTATCGCCAAACACAGGGCAGAACTGTCAGCGATTTCTGCAAATAGAAAGATGAAGAAGATAATAATCATGGTAAAAAGAATCAGTGACAATCGAACGACACTTGGCTGTTACACTGTGTACCTCAGATTTGGAGAATCATGCAGATAGCTATTTTTAGATGGGCTTTCCAATGAAAATCGCATCTTGGATTAGCGAAATCTGTCATGGATTGCCTTTTATTTCTGCCAGATAGATATTGCTATTCATAGATAATAGAATAGAATGCGAATGCTATATAACCCAGTTCTCGCTGTTTTATTATTCATACATGGAGAATATCGATGTGGGTGTGACTGTGGATACATATTATGTATATGTACAGAAAGATATATCTTATGTGTATGGGTTTGTATAGCATAAGTTAAGCTGCCATTGGAGATAGTTTTTAACGTTTATATAGCTCCAATGTGTGTGTACCTAGTTGTCAAGTTACAATCTCCTATTTGAAAGTATAATCTTTCAAACATTAGCGTTCATAGGCGTTTGATTTCTAGTCATATATTTCAATTCTTGTTGCTTCCTGGTTTTACAAAGGTAAATTGAGCGTTGGGTTTGAATCATAAACTAGAGTTTTAAATGTGCTTTAGACAAAGTGGCTTATTGGTCTATCAAAAAATGTCTTGTTCTTTTTTGCTTCATGATTTCGATTTGAGTTTATGAATTTGAGGACTGCTTTTCTGAAGTGGGTTTATGTGTCTCAAGGATATGGATTGCTGGGACAAGGAGGAGACGAAGCTTGAATTGAAGCTCTGCTGCTCACCTGTGAAGAAGAAAAGAATATATAATTGCAGTCTGGAATTGTTCAATGCGAGTTCATGTAAAACTGTTTTTGGAATTATTAAGTCTGCATTTGTTCTTTTTTGCTTGTACATTGCCATGACGTTTAGTTCTGTAAGTGTTGATCTAGGTGGAGTTGAAGGAGCGAGACCTTATCAAATGAAGATTTACAGCAGCTCTAAGTGCAATAGTTTTGCTAGTTTCAGCAGTGGTGTAGATAGCACGCTGTCTCTGGGCATGCCTCATACTGGCCAAGTCCAGACGAACTAAACATAGTGTGGTAGTTATTTCATTGGCTAAGTTTAGTTCGTCTGGACTTGGCCAGTATGGCGTGCATCAACCAGGCTGCCGCATTTCATATACATGCTAATGAGATTGTTTCCTATAAAAGTATCCCGTTCGAATCCTGTGTGGGTTATGTGAGCATGGAATCACTTTCCTTGTCTCAAATCTTTACTGCGGGCGCACTCCTGCAAAATAACACCATAGCTTTGGAAGCCTCTCTTTAAAATATCCACAGCTTCCTTCAATCCTGATCCTTGCTTGAATGGAATGACCATGGATTGTTGTGTATGACATGACGGCAGAAACTGCAGGGCTGTTGCAAAGATTTCATTATATTTGAAATGGCATATATTACCAAAACTACCATCGCACATTTTGCTTGTCCCTGAAATGGCATATATTACCAAATTTTGGAAAAAAGTTTATGTACATGCATTTAAAGGTCACACAATCATGCAAAATGAAGCATTTATGAAGCTTTGTGTTATCCACAATGTTCATAGAACACCTGTTCCACTACATCAACGGTTCATCGTTACACCACAGTCTCAGCAGCAGTTCACACAGGGATCAGACCAACTTTCAGGTTGAGGACGTTCAGAATAAGGAACAACTTTGCATTATTGATAGGTATACAGTTTACTTCACTAAAATATATTTTTGTACTTTCTATTTTGCACAGGAAATCTGTACTGATGGGAATTAGTTGCAATTGTACTTAATGGAGGAGGATTATTGAGGAATTAATTGCTATTTCTATTTTCAGAGAGCTTCTTGCAGTCTTAATACACGCTTAACATTTACAACCTACTTGTTTGTTTTAGGCAATGTAATTTTGGTTGTGCCTGTGTATTAGATTTTCTTTTAGCGGAATGATAATGATAATAAGTTACTGTTTCTTATTTTTCATGATACAGACATCATGTAGATCTCAGCAGGACTAAGAGCGGCAGTACTGCTACCTGAGTGGAGGCTTCACATCTTGGCTTGCAAGTTTCTGTTTGTCGTTCTAGAGGTAAGGATTATTATCGCATACGGTCAGATGGAGAACATTTGAGTTGAACCATTTGAAAGGATTGTAATTATATGCGGATTGCCTGTTATTTTGGACACCCTGAGCATTTTTTCTCTTCCTAGTAAAGAAGTTGTATGTTAGGAGCATTACGCTTTCACAGTCCATATTAGTTAAGTTAAGCTTTTGGAAAAAGATTATGGAGCAGACTTTTTCATCTGCTACACAATTTTTCTCCAAAAGCTCTACAACTTAATCTGGGTCTTGTAAGAAAAAATATGGTAGCACTAATCTTTGCTTTTGCTTTATTAGTCAATTTCCTGGTTAAATCATGCTATTGAAGCATAACAGATGAGACTGCAGATGGTAGGACCATCTGTGATTTGTTATTTCCATTTGCTCTTTTGAGCAGATATAAATTACATTATCTTTTTCTCAAGATCCTGTTAATGGAGGAAGCAAGGTCGGTTTTAGAATGCCAATTACAATGTTCATGAATTCAGATTTCTATGGAGATCTAAGAGTGCGATCAAGATAAGATGGCTATGCAAGCATCAAATATCAATCTGAACTTTTTATCCACCTCTATCACACTCTAGCCCATTGGTAGTGTGTCATGGTTATTTATTGGTCAGCTTAGTTTGCTTTGGATCATATCTACATAGTTGCTATATAATTTCACATTTTATGGGATTCTTCAATTCAAGGACTAGGGATGATTTTTATGGAACTGATTGGAAACCATGTGAAAAACAGTTGAATAAAGAATATGTTATGAAATTGTAGTTTTAGCTAGTGAGTGGTTCTGATAGGTCAGAATGTGGGTTCGTTTGGGATAGTTGAGAATTGGAGGGGTGGTGGTTTTATTTGAATAGCTATTTTTTCTACATCTTAGGTTTAATTGATTTTTTTCTACTTTTAAAATAGTTTTTTTTTTTACAATTAGAGGATGGACATCCCGAGGAAAATTCGTTTTAATGATTAGATACATTTTGATAGAAGCTATAGATGAATTTGGCCTAAGCTGATTGCATATAGTGTTACAGTTGAGATCTTAATCAGGACACTCAAATAGAGCTCAGATAACTTATTTTAAAACTTGACATCTGCTGAAGCAATCATCATCAAAATTAATAAATACACTTGACAGGACATACAAGTCAATTTAGCCTCAAGGGGGTTAAATGTTATCATATCTCATTTCTAATGCATGTTTACAGTCACAACTTAGCATAGCATAATATAAATTTGGACAATCGAGTTAAATTTGGAGAATATATTTTAATACTGAACATCCATAAGAACAGTCATCTAAACATATGTATTGACTTTTATAGTAGTAGTACTAGTACATACCATCCTGGTCTAAAGGATTTTAAATGTCATCTCTTCTCATTTCATATATGTTTGTTCATAAATGTGGGTGGACTGGATATTCACTAAGGTAATGGTTGTTATATGGATGAATTTGTGGTGTTAGATTATTTATGTGGGTGTATTGGTTTGGTATAGCATATTCACAAATGCAGATGGAGATGGATCAGGAGCCTACCAATTTCAAACCTTCATGGAAGTTGTCCTTGCCACATGTATGTGTGCCCATCATGGCTTCTTTTATGTTTGGATACCATCTTGCGTAAGTAGAAACAATCTATGGATCTTTTTCTGTCACTATCTTTGGAGAAACGTGACTCTTGTAGTAGATTTTTTTAGTTGAGTTATAGAACTAAACAAGATATATTTTATCATTGTTTTTTCATGTCAATGGATGTAAGTAGTTTTTAGCTGGTTAGTTGTCGTTCATGTGAGATTCTGATGGTGACGATCTGCAGAGTTATAGTGGACCTTTGAGAAACTTATTTGGGTGCACCTTCTGTTGAATATTTCATACCATTTGATGGAATAATTTTAAATTTATGTTTGTTTGGTGTTATTTTGGTTAAATCTCAAAAGTGATGGTGATAATGTGCAGGGTGGTAAATGCAACTCTTGAATACATTGCCTTTGATCTTGGTTTCTCAGAGAATCCTTTGGCAGAAGGTAAGGACATGATTTATGTGTTCAACAAAGGGGGCATGGTGGATGAGTTTGATACAGTCTGTTTATGCACTCTATGTGTAACCTTGTTGTATTTTCATGTGTGATATAGGTCTCCTTGTGAGTATGTGTCTTGTGGGAGCATTTTTTGGGTGTGCCATAAGTGGTTGGATTGCAGATGGGATAGGTCGTTATCGTGCCTTCCAAGTTAGTGCAACGCCGATGATTGTTGGTGCATTATTCAGGTTATCTAATTTACACAACCTGATTCAATCATCCAAATTGTGTCCAATGGTTTATCAATTTCACAAATGAGCCAGAGCTTTCTTTTTTGTTCTTTCAAGAACTGTAGATCTAGATGTATGCTATTCCAAGTAAATAGGTGTTTACTACTGTCAATGTTGTATTTTGAATATATTTATCGTTTGCCCAGTTTAGTCATCCTAATTGATATGCCCTAAATGTGCAGTGAAGGCTTTTGGAAAAATTGTTTACAATTTGTTTACATCAACATTTAATATCACGTTCTAGTTCTACGATCAATTCATCAAAAAGAAAATCAGATTGTAGATATGGAACAGTATAAAGAGGCAAGAGATGCCAGTGTGGATACCGGATTATGAAGAAGGAAGAGTTTGGGAAATCACAAAAATAAACGTTAAAATCAAAGTGTACAAAATAGTGGTTGTTTTTCATTTTCTCAATTTCTTATACTATTATTAACTAAAAGCTATGGATGACATAAATAAATTGATTTGTGTTGATTGACAATCAGGTCATGGACATAGACGAGAAGTTGCTTCCAAAGTGTTCGGCCTCGATTTAACATTGGTCTCATCCTGTTTTTGTACTTGTTATTCATTGCATTCACTTTCAACCAGGTTCACCTTTCACATGCCTTTTGTGTGGCTCATGTTTGTTTATAGACGTAAATCCTTTAAAGATTTCAACAACTTCAGACAAAATTCTATGAGCTTTTACAAATTGTGAAGAAGTTTCTTAATGCCATTTTAAAAATCTCTTTGGGTTTGGAGAGCAATTGGAGGCATTTTTCCAAACAGTTTACATGCATATCTTTCATTCCTCTTTTGTGTTGTTAATGCATTCCAGCCTTGAGGATCTACGTATCCAACTTGAACAGTTTCCCATGTCTCTTTAAACACCATTAATTTTTGCATTTTTATTGCCTAGTAGTCATAGAGATCACCATTGAATGGAGGAACCTGCGGAAGAGAATTTGTCGATGCCATTTTTTTCTTTGTTCCTTAAGAAGTTAAAAAAAGAAGAAGCTTTCAACAACTGAGCCACTTCAAGACATCTGTAACCGAGTGCTTTGATACTAATTGAAAAAAGATTAAATCGTTGTAGATCTACTGCAAGCTTCAAGTCTACTATTGTAGAATAAAAAAGGGATTTCATAGAATTTGGGTAAAATGCATTCAACTGAAAATAAACTTCTATCACATTCATTTTTGATAAATTTTTTTTTTGGATAAAAGGCTAGAGCCTATAATTATATATTAATATTGTAATATTGAGGATTACATAGAGGCCAAAATTATAGTATTAGCATTGATAGTGCTGTTATAACAAAAGAAAAATTGCCAGCAATAGAAAGTGACATTCAGATGAGCCCAAATCTGCAAATATTACATTTCTAGGTAAATAATTGGGCTCAATACAGAGGCATATAAACCAAAAAACCAAGTTAATACATTGATTTTTGCATATTATGGAAGTACTTGTGAGCTTTTTTATCATTTCTCCATAGGTCTAGTGTTAGCTAAAGTGTCCACCTTGCTGATGTTCAGATCAAACCCATTGTCTCCTCCTTCACCCAATTCTGCACCATTTGGGGAATTTGAGATGTCTCTTGCTAATGGAATTTCCCTCTCGCCGATTTGTTTGAGTCACTCTGACGAGTGTAATACCCACCAAACCAAATAGTCATCAGAGTATCGACGAAACAAGAGACCGTGTTTCACTGAACACTCGTTGTCCCATCAAAACAAGCTCCTTAAAGTATATCGTCGACCAAGTCCATCACCACATCAGGGAGACACCATGTCACTTCCCACCGATACAAACAAGTCCTGTCGATGTCTACTTTACCACTCAAAAGGTTCACCATGTATCGGCAAATTGGTGAGACACCAAAATGACTCCCACCGATATGAGGATGTCATACCGATTAAGTTCACACTCGTCGATGTGGTCCCCACTGCCAAATCAGAACCAACTACCGCTCCCCACCTGTCAGCTCGGGTCCCACCATGTATCAGAGTATTGGTGAGACAAGAGACCGTGTCTCACCGAACATTCATTGCCCCATCGAAATAGGCTCCTTAAAGTATATTGTCGACCAAGTCCATCGCCACATTGGGGAGACACCATGTCACTTCCACGGATACAAACAAGTCCTGCTGATGTCCACTTTACCGCTCAAAAGGTTCACCATGTATCTGAATATCGGCGAGACAACTAATTGACTCCCATTGATATGAGGACTTCATACCGATGAAGTTCACATCGGTCGATGTGGTCCCCACTACCAAGTCAACATCAATTACCTCTCTCCACCTATCAGCTTGGGTCCCACCATAGTCATCGAACCATCGCCAAGACACAGTGGGGAGTCCCACTGATAGTATAGTGTCCCATTAATAAGATAGTGATATCGTTCTATCGGTGAGACAAAGCATGCAGTCTCGCCGATAGAGAAAATTACACCAATAGAACATGATAGTGAACCGATAAAGACCATTGGACCATCGATGGGATTATAGACAAGGTCTCGCCAACAAGATTATGTCCTACCAATGAAACACATGACAACAAAGGGTGATATCAGACCATCGAGGGGACAGTGAACAAGGTCTCGCTGATCGAGCATAGTCTGGCCAATCAAAGGAAGAAAAGAACACAATGCTGCCAATATCAAACCAGTAAGTTGAGACACATTTTCAATCTAGATAATGTGCATCTTGACACATGAACCAGATGGAAATATGATAAATAACCACGACATATTTTTTGTTGAAATTTAGAGTGTTGAATTGAAAGATGACCATCCGCCATAGCATACTTTTATGATAAACTTCAGAATGTTGAAACAATAAGTTGATTATCCGCCTACCACGTGTATTAAGATTGCTTGGTCTATACCACGCTTCCCTTTTTGATGAAATAACATATATATGTATATATTTAACAAAATGCACCTTTTGTGCCTTTAGACTATTCCCGATTTAAAGCATCTCGGTGTGCAATTTCCTCCAAGTGAGGGTGTTCTCTGATTCGACTAATGTCTTGGGCTAGAAAAATTTCCTGATTATTACATCCCATATTTGCTAAGTAATCTTCTAATTTGTTATCTTCACGATATGTGTGAGTGATTTGGTAATTCTGAAAATTTTCTAACAAAGACCAAACTCTTTGAAGAATGTAACCTGAACCCCAATTTTGAATGTTTTTAACTTTGCAAGCATTAACAATCAGCAAAGAATCACCTTCAATATGCAACTTTGTAATGCCAAGCTTAAATGCAATCTCCAATCCTATCAAAAGTGCTTTTGGTTTTGTAAGATTGTTGGAACCTTTGGGAGGTGATTATAACAAACTGTTATTACCTTTCACCTTGAATCTCTTAAACAAATACCTACCCCTGACTCCCCTGGATTCCCTTTTGAGGCCCCATCAAAATTCAACTTTATGAAACCATCCTGGGGTGCCTTCCATTTAACATACTTCCTATCAGTCTTCACAAAGTGAGAATTTAGAAGACTACCTGGAAATGGTAGCTTTAAACTCTTCCAGTTGTGTAGAATCAGGTCATCCCAATTTGTAAAAACTGAACTAATACCCTTATGCTTTTGAACACTTGAATTTATAGTCTCATATAAATTTCCTTCTTAGTTACATTTACTGAATCATTTGAAGAAGCTAAGTACTTTCCTGAAAATGTGTAAGTTACGCTCCCACTATAAATTCCCTATGACTAAAGCTGGCACCCCTTTCCAAATACACGCAAAAAAAGAAGATTTAAATAAAACCTGCTAGCTTTGAAACATATCCCACAAAGAATTTGGCAAAGGAGTATTCAAGTTAAGCTTGATCATAACAAAGGCCCAACACTGTTGCGCAAAACTGCATTTAATAAACAAATTATCTACATCTAGCTCCTCATCACATAATGGGCAATTAAAAGGGTCTGCTATTTTTAGCTTTGTTATACAGTCACTAGTTAGAATTCTCTTCCTTAATGCCAACCATGTAAAACTCTCAGCCTTAGGTAGAATTTTGTTGTTCCAACAAAATGAATAGGCCTTTTGAGGAGCTAGTTGACTTGTTTTCTGACTTAGAACCTTGTAACCTTGCTTAATTATGTAATTACCATATTTTGATGCTGCCCAAATAAGTCTGTCAGGCTTTGAAGAAAGAAAAACGACATGTTCATTTAAGATTTTTTGAATCCCATTACACTGCTGCATAGAAAGAGAAGGATCTGAGATGCTCTTCCTAACCACTTTTCCTGTTGTAGCTTCAATTGATTGCACATAATCCAAAAAAATTTCCCCCCATGCCTCCTTTAAAGTTACCATTGCATGAATTAATATAGGGTTATTCTACAAAGGAGGATTCCCATTCCAAGAATCACTCCAAAATTTGACACTCTTACCGTTATTTACCTACAGGAAATCAGAAAATTCCACATAGCCGATCCTTTTGGGGGATTAGAGATGGTGAAAATTCTCGGGGGATTCAAGTTATCCAAATATTTCACTTGCATAATTTTGCACCATTTAGCCTTTGGATTCACATACATTTCCCAAACAAGTTTTGCACCAAATGCTTTCTTCATATTTGCTATGTTGTGGATTTCAACCCCACCTTGACATTTGTCTCGTGCCATGCCCTCTAATGAGATTAGTGGCACCTTCTTTTGTTCATCAATATTTCCTTTCCAGGTGAAGCATCTAATAACTTTCTCAATTTTTGATATCATTGATTGTGGAGCTTTGAGAACTACTAGAAAATAATTAGGAATTGAGGACAAGACTGCTTTTTGTTAATGTTAGGGTTAGATTTAACAAAAAGTAGAAAATGCAACACAAACACATGAAGACATGAATAATATAACATAGTATATATCCTGGGAAAACCCTCCTCGAGGGAGAAAAACCCAGCCTCAAATATATCTCTTATATATTGAAATGTCAACACAAATGTCTCCTTTATAAAGGCCAATATGAAGGCCAATAAGAGGCACCACAAACTGATGCAAGCACAGTAATACAATGATGTAATTTGTTGATGATAGACTCATCCTTCTACAGAATCTCAAACTGCTCTTCTACAAAATTTACATCAAGAATATTGAGCTATCTTGAACAATGAATGACAACACCTCTCTTAGATGCAAAATACAAAATAATATATTTTCCCTTGAAGTCGATCTGTTGCTACAGAATTATAATCTGTTGTAAGTGTCTGCTATTGTATAACTAGTATATACAAACTCCTCTTATAGGACAACCTCACACCAAATAATACAAAATCTGTCTCCAGCTATATATAAACAAGGACTCATTACATGCATAAGAAGATGCACTAGGAGGGGCGTTACATTTGCTTAAATTAGAGATTCTCATGCATGTCAGTACGAAGATTCCTTTGCATGTTAGATAAATGCATGTCAGTTACCTCTGCATGTTAGACTGCTGTAAATAAGACATTTTGTATAGGTCGGCCCAGTCTGTCATAGCAATTTTAGATTTTACCAAATAAAGTAAAGGAGACAGCTGGAAGAATACGACTGATGCTGCCATAAAAATCAACACTCCCTCTCAGCTAGGGAGAATGCTTCTAGCTGCACAAGACAAATTACCTCATCGTGATGTCTACTACTATGGCTACAACCATGAGTGGACAAGAAGAATATCACCTCATCGTGATATCAGATATCACCTCAACATGATATCAACCATAATGGCTACAACCATACTATGGTATGTACAAGTTTTCATCACTTGCATGATGTTGTCACCTCAACATGACTTTCACCATGGCTCTCCTAGAGGGTGAAACAAAAGTACAAGATGTTGTCATGGAGTCACACACATGACATCCACCATGACTCTCTCAAAGGGTGGAAACAAGGGCTTTCACCTCAAATCTCAAAGAAAAATGCATTAACAAGGGCTTGCACCTCAAATATCTCTCAAAGAGAAATGCATTAACAAGGGCTTGCACCTCAAATCTCTCTCAAAGAGAAATGCATTAACAAGGGCTTGCACCTCAAATCTCTCTTAAAGAGAAATGCATTAACAAGGGATTTCACCTTGAACTTCTCTCACAGAGAAGAACTCATTAATAAAGAATCGCTGGTACTGAGACTCCTTCTTAGTTAGGGTTGTATTCTCCACCATACCAAGCTTGTCTTGAAAGTACTCAAACTTTATCCTGGAGAGAGGCTTGGTGAGAATGTGTGCCGTCTACTCATCAATGTTGATATACCTCAACTGTATAGCTTTCCTCAATACCATATCTCTGATATAATAGTATTTGATCTCAACATGCTTAGTTCTGCCATGAAACACATGATTGACAGAAAGCTTCACATAGCTCTGGTTATCACAATGAATGATACTAGGCTCCATTGATTGTCCAAACAATCCTGCAAGCCACACTGCTTCCCGAGCTGCCAAACAAGTTGCAATATACTCTGCCTCTGCTGTACTCAATGCTACAGATGACTGCTTCCTGCTTCACCAGGATATCATAGCAGATCCCAAACTAAAGCAACACACAGATGTACTCTTCCGATCAGGAACACACCCTGCCTAATCAAAATCAATATATCCATGCAACTTCAAATCCACATTTGAAGAATATCTCAACCCATATCCAACTGTGCCACACAAGTATCTCAGGATGTGTTTCGTTGCAACTAAATTACCATCTTCTTCAGGTTCAGTAAGCTCCCTCTGAATCTTCAAGTACTTGCATCAACCTTCTGACCTCTTCGTCCAAGATTTCCTGCAACACTTGACTTAGATAAATGTTTTCCAGCGCGCACCTCAGGTACTGTTGAGAGTTCAGAATAGTCCTCCTCGACCTCATCCCAGATCACACTATTTTGAATAGGTTTGCGGGGCTACCAATGACAAATCCAGAAGACAGTCTTGGGCAATTCTGATCTCAGCAGCTGAAGGGATCCTCTAAGGGTTTAGCACCTAGCCTTGCAATACAACAATCTTCACTTCTTCTCAGTGAGTTACAAAACTCCATCTTGACCCCTGCTTTAGAGATTGCAAAGAAGACTTCTAGAAGTGAACTCCCTCTAGCCACCAACTCAGTCCCATGGCTGCAAGATGTGACTTCACGCTTGATCATTTCTTTGGTTGGCATGACTTCTTTTCATCACTAAGCAATCTCTCATCACCTTTTTGCTCCTAGATCCGTCCTGGAAGCATTTTAGAGAGAGATTACTAACAGTTTATAACTATCCAAAGAAATATCAAGGCTAGAATCATACAAGGTTTACTATCTCAAGTTATGGCACAAATACATAAGAATTTATAAACAATATTAAAAACATGAATAAAGAAATCAACCTATAAGTGAAAATATGTAGCAAATATCAAAAGATCATAATGAAGGGATAAAGAACTTATCTTCATTGAATTCTGATATAACTCTTTCTTCCACCTTTTACTCCTCTCGAGAGTGCTACACTCAGCACAACAAAAGACAATCTGCACAACTACATATTTCTTGCATGCATTATGCAGTTAGCATGTAGAACCAACCCTCTCCAAGAGTCAAGGCTCTATCACAGACCATGCATAAGAGAATGATATTGATGTGAACAACCAATCACAATCGAAATTTTAGATCTCCTTTCATTTCTGAGTCACACTAAAAAATCTTCACAACTAGCATGAATAATGATCTTTACTACAAACACAATAAATAAATGACATCAAATCTGCACAACTCAGCAGACTAAAAATTCAACCCAGAAGAAAGGAAATTGCAAGAGCACAAACAATAAAAAAATACTTATCTCAAAATTTCCTTAAGTGTTGTATTAATTCTGACTTAGCTTAGTGCAGCCTATAGAAACAACAATTCCTTCCGAAACAATTCTGGGTATGGATTCGCCTAGGAATGCGAAGGGTTGCTGATGTCCAATATGACTCCAGCCATGTTGCTATAAACAACTTAATTTGAGGTTCGAGGCATCCAGATTCCATCAGATTTCCACCTTAAATTCCCATGCAGACATAGGAAAGACCACCTCTGGAAGCATGCAGGATAATATGGACACAACGACCAGGTTTATGGACTTCCAATGCCTCTTAAAAATGAAGGACTTGAGTCTGAAACAGTGATTAGAGACTGCAAGGTGAAACGTCCCTCTTTCTCGAATGTCACACTTTCATTATATTGTCTTTGAACCCCTGAAGGAAGATTTAATAATATTCTGATTCGAGAAGAGCAGTTTCAACATTCTTGTGTGGTCTAGAAGCAACAAGGTATGAGCTCTTCATGCCTTCTACTGGTAGCTTCAGCTGGTATGAGTACTCAACCAACCTGGTAATGGAATCCCTTAATTTGTTCATCATGATCAATTTCCAAAGGCCCAAAATACTTATTGTTTGTTGCTCTCAATAGGTACGGTTTCCTTTATGTCAGCTTTGAATGACCAAGTGAAGACTTTCATGAATAGTAACGTCCCATGCAGCTTTTTTCAGACCTCACATTTCACTTAGACTGCTTGAATTTGATCAGATCTTTTCTTGGACCTGCTCTGATACCATGTTAATGTTAGGATCAGATTTAACAGAAAGCAAAAAATGCAACACAAACACATGAAGACATGAACAATATAACACAATATATATCCTAGGAAAACCCCCCTCCTCGAGGGAGAAAAACCCAGCCTCAAATATATCTCTTATATATTGAAATGTCAACACAAATGTCTCCTTTACAAAGGCCAATAAGAGGCACCACAAACTGATGCAAGCACAGTAATACAATGATGTAATTTGCTGATGATAAGACAACCTTCTACATAATTCACATCAAGAATATTGAGCAATCTTGAACAATGAATGACAACACCTCTCTTAGATGCAAAATACAGAATAATATATTTTCCCTTGAAGTCGATCTGCTGCTACAAAATTATAATCTACTGTAAGTGTCTGCTATTGTATAACTAGTATATACAAACTCCTCTTATAGGACAACCTCACACCAAATAATACAAAATCTGTCTCTAGCTATATATAAACAAGGACTCATTACATGCATAAGAAGACACACTAGGAGGGGTGTTACATTTTCTTAAATTAGAGATTCTCATGCATGTCAGTACGAAGATTCCTTTGCATGTTAGATAAATGCATGTCAGTTACCTCTGCATGTCAGACTGCTGTAAATAAGAAATTTTGTATAGGTCGGCCCAACTTGTCATAGCAATTTTAGATTTTACCAAATAAAGTAAAGGAGACAGCTGGAAGAATACGACTGACGCTGCCATAAACATCAACACTTTTACCAAAAGAATTTCCCCTGACAAAGATAGCCATCTGGCCTTCCATAATAAGATCCTTGACTTTAATATTCTATTACTTTCACCCACTATGCTTCCTTGTTTGGACCCTTGAAAAATGAATCCCTAAATAATTACATGGTAAGATAGCTTGTTGAAATCCAAGAATTTTGACTATCTTTTTTCCTATCTCCTCCTGTGTGTTAAGAATATAAACTTTTGACTTTGAGTCATTTATCTTTTGACCTGGTGCTAAAGAATATTTATATAGGACTTCCTTAATCTATTTTCTTTATGCAATGGTGGCTTTCCCAAACAAATTGGTGTTGTCTACAAAAAGAGAATGTGTGACTACTAAGCCCGATTTTTCAATTTGAATCCCCCTCCAAAGCCCTTGAGAATATTTGCTAATAATAAACCTGCTCAACTCCTCGCGGCCATGATTATAAATAGGAAAGGTGAAAGAGGGTCCCCTTGCCAAACACCTTGTGATGCACTAAAGAAACCAGTGGGAGATCCATTGAGTATGATTTGGAAACTTTTCCCCTAAAAGATATGATAGTATCCATTTGCACCATCTTGCACTAAATCCAAACTTTACAAGCACTTTTTTCAAGAACTTCCAATTAGCTTTGTCATAAGCCTTCATCATGTCCAACTTGACCATGATGGAAGGAGCATTAGTAGTAGAAATCGAGTGCAAAGCTTCATGGGCTACAATAGCCCCTTCAAAAGTTTCTCTTCCTGGAACAAACCCACCTTGCTCTTGAGAAATGATCTTTGGTATAATGGGCTACAACCTCAAATAGATTGCCTTAGCAAATATCTTATAAATTGTATTACATAAAGATATCGGTTTGTATTCTGCAAATGTTTTAGGATCCTTAACTTTGGGAAAATTTGCTATATAATTTGTTACATTGAATTGTTTTAGCAATGTACCCATTCTTCTTGATTCTTCAAATTCCCACAACAAATCAAAGCACAAAATGTTCCAGCATTTTTGGAAAAAGAGGGCAGTAAAACTATCTAGGCTAGGAGCTTTATCTGGAGCCAAAGAGAAAACAACTTTTTTAACCTCCTCTAACAAGAATGGTCTCATCAAAGATTCATTATCCCTTTCAGTAACAATTTGTGGAATTGCTTTCAAAAGTTTTGCTTCATTTATCATTTTGTTCTCCTCTGTCCTGTGGTGCAGATAAGAGTTCTGAATAAAATCGAACACACTCTTTACTTATATCTTATTTCTTAGTAAGCCAATTTCCAGTTGGAATCTCCTGGACACACTGAATGACTTTGGCAACCCTTTTAATTTGAGTAGAAGCATGGAAATACTTGGTACTACGATCACCCTCCCTTAGCCACAACTCCCTTGACTTTTGGCTCTAGTATATCTCTTCTCTTGCACATATTTCTTCCCACTCTTGCAATTTATTTTGTTTATCATATGAGAAATCATCCAAACCATGTTGAATAATTTGTTCATGCACATCTTCTAGTTCTTTACAAATTAACTCTATTTGGTGAAAAATGTTCTTGAAAATCTCTTTATTCCATTTTATGAGTTGTTGCTTAATGTGCATTAACTTTTTACATAGTTGAAACATTATTGTGCCTTGTTCATATGGTGTTGTAGTCCACCAATGATGAATCAAATCCATGAACTGGGGATGCCTAAACCACATACTCTCAAACTTAAAAGAAGATTTGATTCTTGAACAAGAGACATTTGAGATGCTGAGAGAGATTTAATAATGATCAGAATCTAGAAAAGGAAATATCTCTAATACTAAATTATGTTGTGAGTTGTACTAGATAGGTGAGACAAGGTATCTATCCAGCTTTACCGCTATCTGAAGAAATCCTTTCCTTCTATTTTTCCATGTAAAATTTCCCTTAGCTGGAATAATATCCCTCAAAGCATTAGTGTTGATGAATGTGCTAAAATTTTCCATTACTTTAGGTGGACTAATGCCCCCTTTCTTTTCTTGTAGTGAACTTGTAATAGCATTAAAGTCTCCTGCCAGTATAAATTTTTCATCCCCTAAATCAATTAATACTTGTGTGATTTGATCCCACAAGTTTTTCTTATCAAAAGTGGAGGATGGCCCATAAATGTTAAGCAACCAAAATTTTAAGTCAAATTTTGTTATTTCCAACAATTGCCAATTTTTCTCATTTTTGCTTGACATCACACTTACTGAATTTGGATTCCATAAATCCACTAGCCCCCCTGATGTACCTTGAGCAGGCAAGTGCACTTATTTCCACAACTGCCTTTTTTGTATTGTAGCTTCTTATGTGTCTACTGAAGTTTTTGTTTCCTGAAGAATCACAATATCAGCTTCACACCCGTCCACTTGACGTTTGATGCGAGCACATTTGTCAGGGGCATTAATACCCCTGAAATTCCATGATATTATTTTCGTTGTGCGCGAGGAGAGCAATAAGCTCTCCTTGAGCGCTTATTTGTTGAGTTTGTAATTGAATCATGTAATGTCTTTTGGACTCCTGCATCTATTTCCTCCTATAGCTTTGTAAGTTTTGATTTGCGACCTCTCTTTCCCAGAGATTTTTTTGTCATTGATTGGCATGGGGTCTAAGATACAGATAAGGATTGTGAATAATCAAACTCTGCATCATCCTGACTCAACAATTAATCTGTTTTAGTCAATGACGGATTATTTGTCTGAACATTTTGAATTGATGCCTCTGATATATTGCTATTGATTACAACCTTGTCTTTTGCAATGTTGCAATCCCAAAAGTCCCCTTCTTCTGCAATTACATATGCTATTTCATCAACAATTTATGAACCAACTAACATAAAGATCTTCTTTGCTAAAACTTCCAACTCTGCGTCACTAACCTTCTCATTGTTCTTTGAGAAGTCATGCAATTATATATGTTCTGATCCAAGAGAAAGATCCTTTGCTTGGGTCAGAATTACTTCTTGTTTTTCCATTTTACCAGCTAGTATAAGTGACATTGAGTCTTGAAACATCAATTTCCTGACTACAACACCCAATTGATGTTCAGAAATCTGCTGAGATGGGGAATATAAATTCAGAATGTAGCTCATGTTCAAATTTCCCAGTATATCTAGAATTTTAGCAAAATCTATGGACACTGAAAATTGCTTTGCACACATGATTTGTGATAAACTAGTTTTATTTATTCCTCCTCCCATTGTAGGCTCCTTGAATCCTTGTTGTTTAGATTTTGGAATATATTTTTTTCTCCTACTCTTAAGCACCGCCTCTGAATGACATGTAGTTGTTGAAACCTGCTGACTCAAGTCTATAACCCGCCCCCTATTTTTCCAGATACAAGCTTGATTTTGTGTATTATCCATTTTTGTACATTCAAAAATAGAATTCCCTAACATATGACATTTAACACATGCATTCTAAGGGGTTTCAATGATTAACTCTTGCAACCATTTTCCAAATTTGGATGTTATCTCTATATGCATTGGAAGCTTCTTCGTTGTGTCAAGCAATACACACAACTGGCTTTGATGGGTTATTGAAGAAAATAAAATCATGCTTAAGAAAGATTCCTATCTAGTTAGCCATGATTTCTAGCAAATTCAACTCTTTATATTCCAATGGTAATGCATGCATTTGGAACCAAAAATGAATAAAATGAGCAACAAAATCCTCAAATTTAAAATTTGGAGTCCAATGTTGCATATATAAACCAGATCCTTGAAATGACCATGATTTAATATTGTGTAGACACGTAAAATGTATTGATTGACATTACACACCTGATCTTGATTTAACTAACATCTTTTCAACCTAAATCACCTCCTCAAGCTTATCATCACTCTTCATCCCTTAATTATATAAATTATTATTTATCTGATTAAGTCACTCTCTTTTGTTAATTAAATTAATCAATCTAATTTAATTAGCCCTAGGTCTTTATTTAATTAAATAATTCATTTTATTTGATTAAATCTCTAAGTTCATCTTATTAAATTAAATAAATTAAACCTTTATCTAATTTAATCTAACAATCATCCCCTTTAGTTAAATAAATCAAAATATTTATTTAACTAAGTCTAAATCATTTTCATCTCAAGTTTGATTTATTTAAATCCTAAAATCTAAGTCAAAATTGTCAAATCACCTAACCTCTTATTTAATCAAATCCTGATTAAATCTAATTTTAATTCATGCCCCATCCTCTAGCTTTTGCCACTTGCACATGAAAATATGTTTAATTAATTTATTAAATCCCTATTTTCTCTCAACTTGGCATTTTTAGGGGAATATTCCTCCAAATTTGAAAATCCCTCCAAGTGGATTTGTCCTTCCAACAAGGCATTTATTTCACCATGCAAGTCCTTTGCTTTGAGCGAAGTGGCCATAACTCCATTTGACTCTCCCCCACCTTGTCATTTCACTAATTTCAAATTCCACCTAATTGCATTTATGGGCACATTCATCAAAATGTGCACATCCTTTTCCCATTCACATCTTGACAAGTGACACTTCCTCATTAGAAGTTGAATGATCCCACATTGCTTCATTTTGATTATTCCTCCATCTTGTCTTTCTATAAACAAGAGGCTTCTCTCCTCATTTTGATCATCCATAATTTGAGCAAGTTTACTATACTCAATTTCATCCTCAAGCATCACCATTTTCATCAATTTTATCAAAGTCTTAGCTAGGTTATGTAGGTTTTCCATCATGGAGCTCAATTGAATCTTCAACAAAGTGGATCACTCATCAACATTGCATCATAAGAGTTGGGGAAGGGCCAATTTTCACATCAAATTGGCACCAATTCCTCCATGGGATCAAGAGTTTTCTTAACATTGAATAGGATTTGATAGTTTTTGTTTATGTTTGCTTATGTTCTTCATCTCATTTCTCATTCTTTGCAATTTAAATGGATTTCATGGGGAATCTTGATACTAACTTGCATTTGATCTAATATTGTGTTTGTGTAGGTCTAGGATTGGGGTTCTATATTTGGCGCTAGAAGGAGGGCCAATCTCAAATTTTAATCATGTTTTCTAACAAAATTTTGTGTTTTTTCTATTTTTTGGTGTTAACAGGGAACTGCGACGTTATCAGTCCAGCGGTGCCATACAACACCGCTACCAGTTCAACGGTGCCATATAGCGATGCTTTAAACTACAAACCACGTTGCTCATCCTTTCCCGCCCATAATTCAAATTTTTAAACTACGACGCTGGTCTAATTTTCTGGCGTTGGATTTTCAAACTCCAAACTAAATCGTTGAGCAAAACTATGCCGCTATCATGCTTTCTGTTTTGCTGCAGAACGTCGCGTGTAGATTTAGCGGAAATATACGCCACTGAGTTCTTCAAAAAGCACCGCCTATGCAGGTTGCAGCGCTGGAGTAGGGTAAAAAATTTAAAATCAATTAATTTTGACATGTGTTTTTCCTATTTTGGATACTTTGGGCTACTAACTGGTTTTATGACCTCTATTTTGTAGTCCTAACTAATTTTTTTGCAGATTGGCTTAATAAAGATGAAGGAGGAAAACAAAGTTGAAGGTTGCATTATGGCATCACTCTCTCATTACATCAAGTGTTTTTGAACACTTTTGCATTTGTTTAACACTTTTTGAGAATTCATAATCTCTTTTAAGGATTTGTTACCTTTTTATGCTCTTAGGATGCACTAAATTTCTTTTGGACTCTAAAAAGAGCACTACAAAAGCTTTCAATTTTTTCTACAAAGGGTTAAAAAGAACTTTAGGCAAATCTATTAGATTTCGTTTAAGGTTGACAATTGAACAATCAAAATCTCACTTTTCCTTTGGTGCTTAAAGAGAAGTCACTTTTGTTTTGAAAGGATAAAATGAACAAGTGCTTGTTTGTTTTGTAATCATTTACCCAAAATAACACCATCAAAAAATGTATGTGCTTCTCTCACGCCTCACGACGATCTTGAGAATCAAAAGGATTTTTGGTGATCTTAAGTTGGGTGAAGTGATTTCCTACACATTTCATTTTGGGATTAAAAATTGAACAACAATCTTGCGAGTGTGGTTGGAACATATTATATGGGTTCTCTCTTTGTTTTCCAACAAAGATCGATCGAACTACGGATATGTTTGCTTGCTATTGTTTATCTTAGAGGGCCTACCTTGTGAGAAAAAATAATCACCCAAGGGAATGATTCAACTGGGAACATGCTAAAGCCAAGCGACTTCCACCCAAGATATAAGTGTGGATATTGGAACAAAGGCCAATATCACGATGGTCATTCTGATGAGAAGGGAAACAATGGTCTCTCGCTGAATGGATGATCCTCCATGAATGGAATGTCCACATTAAAACCCTTGTTTAGAAAAAGGCCAAAATCCTTGATCTATTTGTTGGTGCAAGAATGGTCGTTCTGAAGCCGCCCTACACTTTTACGACTTTTAGTAGAAATTGAAAGTATGCCATGGGAGTTTCATGGGTACCGATGCTTAGCTGACTCATATAAGTGAGTGTCGTGGAGGGGAGCTAGTGAGTTTAAGCATCTAACCATTCACTAAAAGTAAGCATAGTTGGACTTGTCCAAGTGAGGATTCAACAAATACAGTCTTTCATATCCATAGGGTTGTACATGTTCTTGGAATCAAAACACATTGCTCAATCGAAAACATTGGGAAACAAACATTCAACATGATCATAAAATTTAAAACCCTGTAGGAAGCAAATATCATTGACAAAATTCAAGTGTTATTGCTTACCCTAAGGATTTTATCCTTAGAGGTTTCTAAACATTTGGATTTATATCTCAATTTTCCTACTAAAGTCAACAATAGGAAACTTTTTTCCTTAATTTCCTTGATTTCCATATAAAGCATTTTGTGGGATGATAAGAAGTTAGGACATTAGACATTTAGTTTGTAAATTTAAATCAAGAATTGTTTGTGGTAAAAAGAAGTCACTAAGCAAAGATAAGAACAATTGAACCCCACACATGTGCTTCATCCAATGATTTCAAAAAAGATCAAAATCCAAAAACCCAAGTCAAAAGCTCTTAGTCCAAAAGATCATCAAAAGCGTCTCAATGCTCTACGAATTCAGATAAAGATTTCTTTTCAAATTTTATAGAAGAGCTTCAAGAAACAATCCCAATATGTATTCATTTTATTATTGTCAAAATCCAAATCTTTTTTGGGAATTTGAGCATCTTGTATGAGAAGTAAGGCATGCTTTTCAAAACCGAGGTCTTGTGAAACAAGAGTCTTTTTAGGTACACATAGGATCAAATCAAAACCTTCATCGATATTTAAAAAATCAAAATCAAAATAATCTCACCAACAACTCTTGAAAATATTGAAATCATCCTTCATGCTAGACTTTTTGGAAAATCCATGAATCAAAAAAAAAATTCAAAATCCTTGAATCAAAATCTTTCAAACAAACAATCAAATCATCTTGTTTAGCTAGGTATATGTAGATGTATCCTTCTTCATATGCTTAGTTGAATTATCATCAAATCATATTGTTTAGCTAGGTATATGTAGATGCATCCTTCTCCATATGCTTAGTTGAATAGTCATCTTGTTTGGTTAGGTGTGGGTAGATGCATCCCTCTTCCTACACTTAGTCAAATTATCATCTTGTGAGCAAGTCTATCCCATAGATAGCATCCAACATCTTGGGATCCATTTGTTCATTATCCAAAATAAAAACAATCCAAAATCAAATCAAGGTCAAATCAAAATCCAAGAATCCAAAACAAATCCAAAAAAGTCCCAAAAGTATAGCATCTCCTCAAGACCTAAAATTTCAATCATCCATATCATCCATCTTTCAAACATTTAACCATCCCATCAATTTGATCCTTAATCATCCTAAATTTTCTCTTTTGTGCCTAAGATTATATCAATCCAGAGAATTAGAGATTCATCTCCCACATTCTTGAAAATTGATCCCTATTTTATGGTGCAAACTAGATCACAACACAAGTCGAACATGGAAGCTACCAAAGAAACATCAACTTCAAACGATTTGAGCCAAACCGCTCCCCAAATCAATCCTCTAACTAATCTTCCTCACAAAATCTACAAGAGGAAGGTCAAGTGGAGGACATTGCCAATAATCGCTTTGGGATGTCACAAGATGAGGTCATCGAAATGATTCAAAATCCTAAGACTCATTGAATTGTCAATATCATGATGAGGCTCAATCCCTCCCAATACATGGTTGAATTAGAAAAAGAAGGGGCTAAATTCCCTTCTGATTATGATTTGAACACACTTGTGGAGAAGCCTCTCGAAATCACACCGCCAATCTCATCTAAACCTCCATTTCAAAACATCACTCAATCCATCCCCCAAATCATATCGTCTATTGCTCCAACTCCACCGATCGTCCACAAAGGGAGCACATTTCTCAATGTGATACAAACACATCCCCTTGTGATCAATTAAGGTTTGGATGCAAATACCATATTGGGTCCATCCGTCCCCCAAAACCCATTACACCTATATGTCCCCCTCACCTTTCACGATCCTAATGACCCATCATCATCATCATTTCACGCAACACCTCAAACTTCTCTCCCTATGACCTCGTAGGGAGAAGGTGATCTATTTGGACCAAGGGGCATCTTGCCACTCACTTTTCCACCACTTCCACCCTTGCCATCAATATCCACACCACCTCTTGGTTTAGGGCTTCCCCCTTTACCAAACATCAATCAACAAAACCAAAACAAGCCCCCGATCATTAATCAAAGCATCATACTGAATCCTCCCATCTTGCCATTGTTATCACAACAACAAATGACAACCATCATAGTAATGAAAGCCACCATCACAACATCAACTATCCCCCAAATATCTCAAAACATGGTCTCTCAAGGAGCAAGCATATCGATCGCACCATCCACCACCCAAATCCCCATTATCAGTACAACGTTTCCTCTCATCACAACAACAAACATCATCCCAAATATGCCACCACCTCCACCACCCAACTTAAACACATCAAACTAGTACAAAATTGTGTTACAAGCTGCTCAACAAGCTTCCTACCAAAAGGCACTTCAACAAATCCAAAATCGATAAGCTGCACAACTAGCTGCTCAACAAGCACAAGTACAACTAGTTGCACAACAAGCACAACAGGTTGCTCAAGCCTAGACTTTATTACAACAACAAGAAGCTACCCAAGCAGCTCAAGTAGCTCAAGCCACAAAAGCCACATAGGTTGCACAAGCCGCACAAGCAACCCAACAAGCAACACAAGCACAAGCGCAAGCGCAAGTGCAAACACAAGCACAGTACCTCGTGCAACAAGCAGTCCAACAACAAGCATATCGGCAAGTGTTGAAACAATACCAAGAGTAGGAAGAAGCAGTTCGACTAGTGGCCCAACAACAAGCATTGTTGGCACAACAACAAGCTCAACAATAGGTAGTATTAGTGCAACAACAAGCTCAACAATAGGTAGTATTAGCCCAACAACAAGACCAACAACAAGCATTGTTGGTACAACAACAATTACAAACATACTTGGCACAAAAAAATGTGCAAGCACCATCCACCACACCAACCAATCCACCCATGCCTCCAACAATTGAACCACCACAAAACACCTTCACTCCACCTCCTGATCCGCAAAACGATGTGACGACACAAATCAAGTTGCCCTTGCAACAAGTGCTTGATCTTCAGTCAGGGAAAACCACAAAAACACCCAACAACTTGTGTCCTTATCCGTTTGACATGAATCTTGCAATGAAATTGTTTCCAAAGGGATTTGAAATCCCCAAATTTGATAAATACCATGGGACAAGAAACCTTGAAAATCACATAAGGGAATTCCAAGTGCATTGCATGGAAGTCACATATGATGATACATATCTGATGCGGCTATTTCCTTGAAGTTTGGTTGGCCAAGCCATGGAGTGGTTCTCTTATCTCCCTCCAGACATCAAGAAGTTCCAAGAAATAGTATATTCATTCATAAAAAAATATGCCTTCAATATCGGTATGGATGTCATTCTAGAGAAACTATTCACTCTTAAACAAGCTAAGGGAGAATCATTTGCTTCTTTCCTACAATGATGGCGATCCAAGGCCAATAGGAGAAAATGGGCCATGCCTAAAGAAAAAGTTTGCACTATCATCTCTAATATGAAGGGAACCTTGGCATTTCATTTCAAGGTGCAAGGAATCACCACATACAACCAATTGATCTCCAAGGTGCTTAACATTGAACAAACCATTATTGCACAAGGAGGGACACCCGCCTATCCTGAATAACAAAACAATCGCCCATCCACCAGTTATAATGACAAACCTCACACCTGGGTGAAAAACATAAACATTACCAATGATGGTGTTGTTGATGCCAAAGTTGTCATTAGTGCTCCTCGACAAAACACACCAACACCCCAAAAACAACCCCAAAACAATAATTAGAACAATTGACAAGCTAACACAGTGGTTCAACAACCAAATAATCAGACAGTCAACAATGTGAACGATCAAAGGGGACCACCCCAGTGAAACAAAAATTCCCCCAAGTGGGAAGTACACAATCCTTGGGGAATCGGTTGAATCCATCATGAAGAGACTGGTGGAGGAAAAACTCATCACAATCCCCACATATGAAAACTATCAAGAGCCCTTGGTGAAACTGCTATGGTACAATGAAAATCACCTTTGTGATTTCCACAAAATGAAGGGACATGCAACTACCAGTTGCATGAGGTTGACAAACTTGATCCAAGACCTCATTGATGATAAAATCATAAATGTGGAACAACTAGTAGGAAATCAAAATCTCAAGATCTACATAAATCTGATGCCCAATCATAACAACAAAGGGAACAATAACAATGATAAGGGAAAAGGTGCATTCAAAAGTGTAAATCATGTATACAACCATGTCGTTACATCCCTAGATGAGTATTGTACTACTATCACCATCAAAGGAGCCAAAGCTGATTGTGGAGTCGCCACAAGAGGCGAACAAGTCACCATCGCAGAATCATCTCAGCCAAATAGAGCATCCACCTCCAATCCAAGGTTTGTTCCTAATGGATACAATGTCCTTGACCAATTGAAAAGAACCCCAGCTTAGATCTCCATCATGGAGTTGCTGAAGATTTCACTAGCCCATAGAAAGATCCTATAAGAAGCCTTGGCCTTATCTTCTGTCCCCACTGATCTTGATGTGGATCAATTCCAAGCTATGGTCACACACCTCACCACACCTCATCTCCTAATGTTTTCAGAACAAGATCTTCCAACACAACCATCTCATAATCATGTGCTTCATTTGGAGGCTTATGTCCATAAAAAACAAGCTCAAGAGAGTCCTGGTAGATGGAGGTGCAGGGTTGAACATATGCACCCTCAAATTAATAAAAGGCTTGGGCTTCTCCAAAGATGCTATTGAAAAAGTAAAAGGCATAAATATCAGAGCCTATGACGATCAATAAAGAGTGTCTCAGGGAACTATCCAACTCCTTGTTCAAGTAGGGCCGACCATCATGGAAACATGTCAAGTTCTCAACCTGGAATTGCCTTATAATATCCTCCTGGGGCATCCCTAGATTCACGAGATGCAAGCTATTTTTTCCACCTTCCACCAGTGTGTAAAGTTTCCATACCAAGGCCAATAAGTATTGTCCATGGGGATCCTGAACCCTTTTCTTAGTGCAAGAGCCTAGAAGCAAAATATTACAAAATCCCCCAAGTGCCTAAAAATGATGAAGGTCCAACTCCATACATTGACCCAGCTACTCTCGCCTCCACTTCTATGATAGAGACACCCACCACCCCCACCATCCCCGCCATCTTTGATATCAAGGTCATTATCCAAGACAATGGGTGTGGGAATTATAAAATGAAGAAAGGTTCTTTCATGGTAGGAGAATTACCACAATCTCCTAGGTCCCATGGGAAACCCCAACCAGTTGGAACATCATCCCAAACTTCCAAAGTTGACCCCGCTAGATTCAGGAGTTGGGGAGACCTCAGTCGGGAAGTAATAGAAGACCCATCAAACATTCTATACCAAGATAACAGACCAACAACTAACCTACATATGGATGATAGTAGTAAAGGCTTACAAATGATGGTCGCCATGGGCTATGACAGAAACTAGAGGCTTGGACAGAATGACAATGGACTTCTAATACCCATCATTCCTGAGACACAAATGAGAAATATTGGCCTTGGATGTACCCCTCCGAGTATAACCATACATGGAAGAGGTCCCCCAGTTAAAGCAGTCAAGACTCCCCCTCAGCCAACAATAGCTGAACTTCGCTTACCCGTATCTACTGGCCGAGTCATTGACAATTTGACATTTGACATTATTGACATCTATAGTAATAGTGATGAGGAGGAAGATGCCATAATAGACCTACCTACACTTTTTGAGAATTCCTCTCTCCTTATGATTAGTACCATGTCATTTGAGTCAACCAGTCAAACCCATGAAATCAACTTAGTCTACCCCTAGCTCATCGATTACAACCAACTAGGACCATCAGTTCTAAAAACTTTCAAAAACATTTAGTCACTCTCAGAATTCATGGGACTGTAGGACACGGTGCCATTCAAAGATCACAAGGCTGGGTTTGATATCATTCTGGACACACAAGCTTACTATGGGGAGACGATTGAATCCTTTAGTCGGAAAAGCAAAAAATTGAGAATAATCTCAAGGTCCTTGAGTGAAAACTACACTGTGGCACTCTCTGACCCTAAAATAGTAAAAATAGAGGATGTATCCAATGGTGAAAACCTATATGAGGTGCCCGAGGATGAAGGATTCAATCTTCCCCTTAGTGCTCTACATCAGGAAAAGTCAACGGTTCTAGCTGAAAAATACAACCCAGTCAACTTGGGAACAAAGGAAACTCTGCATATCACATTTTAAGCTAAATCATTGATGTCAAAAGAATAGGAGCTCCTAGCTTCTTTCTCAAGGGAGGGAAAAGTCAACTTTGCATGGAGCTATGCCAACATGCTTAGACTTAATTTGGAGATTGTGGTCCACCACTTAGTAGTTTACCCTGAAGCAAAGCTTGTCAAACAAAAACTCAGAAAAATGCATCCCTAGATAGCCTTGTTAGTCAAAATGGAATTGAAGAAGCTACTTCATGCAGGTTTCATATGACCAATCGACTATCCAGAGTGGGTATCAAATCTGGTTCCTGTTTCAAAGCCCGATGGGGGCATCCGTATATGCACAAATTTTAGAGACCTAAACAAGGCATGTCCCAAAGATGAATTCCTACTTCCCAACATTGATATGATTGTAGACATGACCATGTGACATGAGATGTTTTCACTAATGGGAGGATTCTCTGGGTATAACCAAATCATGATAGCCAAAGAAGATCAACATAAAATGGCTTTTACTTGTCATGGGGGACATATTACTGGAACATGATGTTGTTTGGCCTAAAGAATGTTGGAGAAACATATCAGAGAGCCATGAATTTAATATTTCATGACATGATCCATAAGACTGTGGAAGATTATGTCAATGACATATTGGAAAAATCTAGAAAGAGGCGGGACTACATAGTAGAATTAAGTACCATATTTGATAGAATTGAGGAATATAAGGTCTGCCTTAATCCAAAGAAGTGTGTCTTCGGTGTACAATTAGGGAAGTTGTTGGGATAAATTATGTCTATGAGAGGAATTGAAATAGATCCTGCTAAGGTAAAGGCAATCCTCGAGATGGAGGCACCTAAGACATTGAAACAGTTGAGAGGCCTACAAGGCATGCTCCAATCCATCAGTCGGTTCATAGCTCAGTTAACAGGCAAATCAATCCCATACTCTCAACTACTCCACAAGGGGGTAGCGTACAAATGGGATGACAATTACGATCAAGCCTTTAACAAAATCAAAAAGTATTTTCTCACACCTCCAATGCTTATGCCATCAATCCCAAGAAAGCCTCTAATCCTCTACATATCAGCAACATCAGTAGCTCTCGGTGCTCTCCTAGTTCAACAGGATGAAAATGGAACGTAGAGGGCCATCTACTACATCAACCAAACCATGGTAGGGAATGAGTTAAATTATTCCTTCATCGAAAAGGCTTGTCTCGTAGTGGTGTTTTCCTCACAGAAGTTTAGACACTACATGTTGACACACAAAATATCGTAGAATATGAGGCTCTAACCATAGGAAATAGACTAGCAGTGTAGTGGCATATCATGGCTCTCAAGGTATATGGGGATTCATAGTTGATAATCAATCAAGTGAATGATGAATACTAGACTAAGGAAAAAAAACTAACTCCATACAAGAAATTGGTGGAAAGCCTTAAGGATTCTTTCATTGAGATAACATTCGAGTAGATACCTAAAGCAAACAACAGAGCAACAAATGCTATGGCAACAATCAGATCCCTACTAGACATCCCTCGCAATGTCCCAAAGCATGAATTCCTGGTAGAGAAGCTTCTCATGCCTACATTCAAGGTACCAGAGTCATAATTTGTGTGTGAAATCATTGGTCCTAGTGATCTTTGGCACCACGATATATACACTTATCTGAGAATAGGAGTCCTCTCAGCTGACATAACCTCAAACCTTAAGAAAAACTTTGTCAAGAAAGCATCTCAGTTTGTCATCCTAGGAGAAACCCTTTACCATAAGAGCATAGAAGGAACCCTGTTACATTGCCTAAATGTTGAAGAAGCCTTGACTGCTTTAATTAAGGTACATAATAGTATTTGTGGTTCACACTCGAGCGGAATGAACTTGGCTAAGAAATTGCTGAGGACGGGGTACTATTGGCCTACTATGGAAAGAGAAGCACATGACTACATTAGAATGTGTTTACAATGTCAACATGGGGACTTCATCCATGCTCTAGTTCAAGAGCTCCATTCGATTGTCACCCCATGGCCCTTTTGGTAGTGGGGGCTTGATCTCGTTGGAGAAATCACTCCCACCTCATCTAGTGGCCAGAAGTTTATCATTACCGCCACTGAGTACTTCACAAAGTGGGTGGAAGCTATACCCATGACATACATAACTATAAAGCAGATATCTAAGTTCATCCTGAACTACTTAATATGCCACTATGGTGCCCCCCAAGCCATCATCTCAGATAATGGGACACCCTTTAAGAATCAGGATGTTCGTGACCTATGCGACAAATTAAAAATCCAACATTGCTTTTCCACTCCATATTATCCCCAAGGAAATGGCCAAGTAGAAGCCACCAATAAAACCATTCTGAAGGTCCTCAAGAAAATAGTCAATGGCGTAGGTCGTGACTGACATCTACATCTAAATCCTGCCATTTGGGCCTATCCAACCAGCATCTGCACACCCATAGGTGCTATCCCCTTATCCCTGGTCTACGGATCATAAGCCATATTACCCATCGATATCGAGCTCCCATCACTAAGAATATCACTACAGAACCTCATCACGGATGAAGAATATTGGGTATCAAGACTGAACAAGCTGGAGTTACTGGATGAGTAGCGTATGGATGCTTTAAATCATTTTTCAAGTCTATCAAAACTGTCTCAAGTGAAACTATAACAAGAAGATTAGGAGCAAGACTTTCCAGGTTTGAGAACTTGTGCTAAAAGAGAATCAAAAGAACATCCCAAACCCAAATGGAAAAGGAAAATTTAAGTACAACTAGTTGGGACCATTCATCATCACAACAAGCTACAAGTTAGGGGCATATCAGTTATCAACACCTGAGGGGGAACCTCTGCAGGAGCCCATGAACAACTCCCATGTCAAAAAAAATTATGCCTAATTTTACAAGGTATAGACCAAAAAATAGAAAAATTAGAAAATGTCTTGAAAAAATTGTCACCTTGATAAAAACTGGAAAATAGGCATCTTGGTGACAAAAAAAAATTCAAAAAACATAAAAATCCAAAAAAAATCAGAAAAATGATTCAAAATGTAAAGAGAAAAATAATCCTCTAGTGAAAACCACTTTGGTGGCCTTTGGGCAAGTACCTTGGTGAAAAACTAGAAAACAGATGATTTATGTAAATAAGCACCTTCCATCCACCAGGATCTTCGTGACTTGTTCTGCATCATCCATCATTTTCATTTTCATCATCCATTGCATTCCATATCTCCATCCGCCACTCATCTGCATCTGCATCATAGCTTGGTCCTGTGTTCGTCTCATGATCCCTCCTAGTACTACTCGACCCATTCTCAAGGTCAGTTTTTCTTGTCTTTATTAGAGTAGTCTATTGCATCCCACTGGGGGCATGTTTTCATCGGATTGGATTCATGTATATTCTTGAAGTCCTAAAATCAAAAAATCCAAAAAACATCAGAAAATAAAAAAAATCCAAAAACACCAAAAAAAAAAAAATCCGAAAACATCAGAAAATTAGAAAATCCAAAAAACATTCAAAACATATCAAAATACAAAAACAAGTCAAAAGTTAGTCAAAAATTCAAAAACAAAGTCGTCTTGTTGAACTACAAGTCTCTGAGCCTTGAACATAGGCAAGGTTGATCTTTGATCATCCCCCGAGACACTTAGGCTAGTCCTTTAGGAGTCCATAATAAACTGCCAATCCATCTATTTATGTCTCATCAATAATCAAGTCTATGTCAGTCTAACTACGTGGTCTTTGTGTGTATAACGTAGGCAAGGGTAATATGTTGATCAATTTCCAAGGCCCTATGATAGGTCTTTAGGTTAGTCTCTTGGTCAAAATATCAGAAAACCCCAAAACATTTGAAAATTCGAAAAACAAAATTTGTAAAATTTGTAAAATACAAAAAAACAGCCTCATAACATTTCAAAAAACTCCAAAAACATCCAAATATTTGAAAAAAATCCATCCATCCTCATCTCGCTTTCACCCGCAATAAACAAATCACTCATAATAAACAATTGTCACCCTCAACCTTTGGCGAGACAATTGGAAACAAATCTGGCAGTTCAAAAGTGAAAACTTAAACGTCAAAATCTAAGGTCTAGGTCAGTATGTAAACAAGTTGGTCAACTCTTTGTGTCAATAGCCTATCATCCAATCAGTCCCATATCAATCATCTGATATTGTCATGTCCTAGGATGCATCCTTCCTACAATGGACATCAACATCAAGTATTACCGTAGTTTAGTCTTGGCTAGCAGTATTGAAGAACATTAGCTTGTTTGTTTGCTTTATCTTTGTCTTTTGGCTTATCTTTTTGCACCCATTTCGATGACCTCTCGATGATGTCCCAAACGAAGGGATTTAGAGAGAAAAGAATGGGGCAACTATCATTATCTTTTTATCTGCTATGCTTGTTGGATATTCTTGTAATATAACTTGGTCATGCGTGCTTTACTTGGTTTGTAGGGAGGGTGTTTTAGGTTTCTTGTTGATTGGCCCAAGATGTCTAAAGTATTCGAACTTCATTTCGAATAAGGTTCTGTATGTTAGGTGTGAACAAGAGTACTCCTATTTGATTGTCAAGTCAAAGTCCATCACACTAGGTTTAACGCCATCCTGGTTCTTTATACCTTGATGTATCGTGCCTATGTGTGTTATCAAACATAAGATAATTGGCCTTTTTAAAATCCCAACTCCTCAGTAGGAAAATCCTTATCATCAACATCATTATCATCATCATCTCATGTCTTGTTGGAGTCCGCTTCTTTCTTCCATCTCCTTTTTCCGCGCTAACATGGTAGCATGATAGTTAATCAAAAATCATCATCGTATATGCATCCATTTTGCATCCACAAACCGTCAGCATATTGCATACTGCATATCATATCATATAGGAAATATTAAATCATATCACATGTATTTCATTTCCATCATTTGCATAATATAGATTGGTTATTCTAAACATTTCATCAGTTACACATTTGCATTCATTTACATCATCATATTCATAAATCATATAAAACATCATTTGCATTCATCATATCATATCATAAACATCATCATAATATCCATAAAAAATATATAAGCATCATTCATTTGCATAAATAAATCACCATATAATGCATAAGAAAAGATAATGAAAAGAGAAAAAGGATTGCAATTCATCATCATCCATTAGGGGCATAATATAGATCTATTAGTCGCATAATCATTGCATTTTGCATCATCATATCATAACATAAAAGATATCGAAAAAGAAAGTATCTCATCACATTTGCATCATCACATAGCATTATCATCACATAAATATCATAACATCATCTAGAATCATTGCATGGCATATAGAAATTAAATCCATCCATAAATGCATAAATAGAATAGGACATATCACATCATACATAGGATCAAGATCATCTCATCTCATATATCATCATCAAATATACACTATCATGGTACAAAATCAAATCAAAATATACGTGTATGTCAATGGAGTACAATGGCCCATGGGGCTATAAAAAATGAGCCCATGGGGCACAAAAAAAATCTTGTGTCTGATAAATTTTTTTGGCTAACCTTGTTGGCTTCCATCACCCTCGCTAGGATGTCTCTCTTTGTGATCCTCAGGGGGTCTGTAGCCTGTCTACTGAGAGAAGTTTGCAACTTGGGATGCTCAAGGAACAACCTAATAATAATGGACCCTGTAGTAGTGAGTCTTTCTAATGGCCTCTTTGTATGCGCGTAATGAAACAAAACTCCAGGGGGAGGAGGTGAACATGCTCTCCAGTTGTTGACGATGACTTGTCTCCTAGACAACTCTAATCTCTGTAGCCTACCTCTCCTAGGCAGCCCGGTCCCTCTCCTATCTCAGTTGGTCCCGCTCTGTCGTTAAGGAAGCCACATGTCCCTTAAGCCTACCACTTGACCCTGTAGCTGCAATATCTGAGAATCTCTATGATCGGGTGGTGGTGGAGGTCCCTGATCTCGTGGTGGTTGGCCATCATGTCCGTCGAGCCCGTCCTACCCATCCTGTCCATCCTATCGCCCTTGGTCTTAATCCTATCTTGGGACATCTTGATGAGGTTGATCCTTCTGTGGACCCTACCTTGATTTGGCTAGTGGGGTGGCCCATCTCCTTGGTCCCCGTCTTCGTCTCCGTCCCCTCGGCCTCGTCTTTCTCCTCTGCCTTTGGCCATGTGCTATGCAGATGGTGTGCATGGTACTGTCAATCGAAGAGGTGGCTAGAACCAGTCTCTATATGCCTGTGTGGTCCCTACATCGACCTTTCCCTAATCGTATGGCCATGGCTTGGCCACTAGTTGCATGAAACCTTGTACTGCCTCGGTTATAGGAATATATCGGCCCCATGAGGTCTGACTCATCATACGTGCAAATATCACAACATATTGGTCATCTGGCCTATCCTGGGGCTTCCTAAACTATCTTTATACTCTGCTTGGTAGGTACACCACAAACATAGTGTGCTCCCTGCCTTCCATTAGTCTTTCTTGCCAAGCGAAAAAGAGTTGCTACACATCATTGAACCATGCAGACCATCCAAGGTATGGCCGCCATTTGAAGACTCACATGTCATCAAGTACTCTCCTCTAGTGGGGAATCTTGTGTTGTCCTATATGTGTAAAGGAAACACCTCCTATGTATCGCCAAACAATTGGATCATCTGGCTCCATAGTAACTGGAATAACTCTTGGACAAAGCACAATAATGTGCTCCCATGCCTAGATGTGTAGGAGTGTGACCCCAGCCCCAATGGCTTTACCATCAAGGTATGCAAACTCATGAAGATCTCTATACAAGGAGGCCAATAATACTGCCCCCCACACAAAGCATCTCTGTCACCGGACCATCTACTCCCAAGAAAGCCCCCATCCAAGACTAAAATATCGACCTCGCCAATCTGGTGCAACAAGACCTAATATGATAGCTACAATCACCAAGCGAAAGTGTGACATGATAGGCCTATGACACTCTAGCTCGATTTGGCCCTCACAAAAGATAATCTCATTGAGGCCCATCAAGTCATAGCATGCGTCCCTCCTGGCATCCACATCGTATATCACACACTATCCGTGGATGGGCAATTTAAGTATCCACCACACGTCCTCTAGTGTGACTATGGCCTCGCCTGTCGGAAGGTGGAAGGATGATGTCTCACTGTGTCATGGCTCTACAAGTGTTGTCATCATCCCCAAGTGTGTGCTCATGGGCGATGCATTGGAAATATACCAGAGTCTGATCACCCCTAGGTGCTCCTACTGTCGCTCGAGCATATCATCCAAAGTGTCGAAAAGATCCTGGGACCTGTGCTCATGTGAGTAAAGTATCGTCACCTCCTCCTGCATCAGGAAAATCGTCAAAATTCATAAAAAATCATGATCCTGGTTTTGTCTTGGCATACCCCAAACAACCTGCGCATTGTTGTTTTTGGATGCGACACAGTTTGCAAACGCCAAACTACACTGCTAGGAGCCCTAAACTCTCAAACTCTGCCACCGTGTCACAGTTTAAGGAAGTGGCTCAGTTTAGCAAGAAAAATTAATTGCAAAAAGGCCCTTCATGGTGCACTTCACATGTGCGATTTAGTTTGGAATTTGAACCCTAATTCCAAGTTATGTCGTGGCATCGCTATTCATGACTACGGTGTAGTTTGAGGCCGCGTGACACCGAAAGAAAGTTTTGAGTGGCGCTATAGTGGATCGTTGCTAAGTGACCTAACTTCTAAGCTATTAAATGTGCATGAAAATCAGAATACAAGGTCAAGTCAAGTTGACTCAGTGGTGGTCTAGTGCCAATAAGCCTCTGGTGTGTGTTTACTCGATCTGAAATATGTTGAGGAAGCTATCATTGTGCCATCTCGCGAAGGGGTCAGAGCTCAAAAGTGCAATAATCTCCAAAGGTTGAATGTGCAAATGAATTGGAAGTGGCCCCTCGAGGCCTATTTAAGCCTGGAATTTAGGGTTTTTTTTTACCCCGTTTAGCTGTCCAGCCAAGGTTTTGGTCTCTCGATCCCATTCTTGCCCAACCAAGGGCCGTTTTGCACATTTTTTTGCGTTTTATCTCATTTTTTGGCATCTTGGAGCCTTTTTGGACCTGTCGGGTGCCTTGTCCTCTTTTTTCGTGAGATCACCCAAAAAGTTGAAATTTTCGTCTGATCTCTCGAGGGGGCAATATAGCAACATGTTTTGTTTGCCAGGGTAGTAGTGGGGCAATTTTGAAAATCAATTTTTTTTGGCTTTTGATTGAGACATGTTTATTCTTTGAACCAATGCAACAAGTGCATCGCTTCAAAGAGGGGCAAAATGTAGACACGCAAAATGTATTGATTGACATTACACACCTGATCCTGATTTAACTAACATCATTTCAACCTAAATCACCTCCTTAAGCTTGTCATCACTCTTTGTCTCTTAATTAAATAAATCATTATTTATCTGATTAAGTCATTCTCTTTTGTTAATTAAATTAATCAATTTGATTTAATTAACCTTAGGTCTCTATTTAATTAAATAATTCATTTTATTTGATTAAATCTCTAAGTTCATCTTATTAAATTAAATAAATTAAATATTTATCTAATTTAATCTAACAATCATCCCCTTTAGTTTAATAAATAAAAATATTTATTTAACTAAGTCTAAATCATTTTTGTCTCAAGTTTGATTTATTTAAATCCTAAAATTTAAGTCAAAATTGTCAAATCACCTAACCTCCTCTTATTTAATCAAATATTAATTAAATCTAATATTAATCCATGTCCCATCCTCTAGCTTTTGCCACTTGCACATGAAAATACGTTTAATTAATTTATTAAATCCCTTTTTTCTCTCAACTTGGCATCTTTAGGGGAATATTCCTCCAAATTTGAAAATCCCTCCAAGTGGATTTGTCCTTCCAATAAGGCATTTATTTCACCATGTAAGTCCTTTTTCCTTGAGTGAAGTGGCCATAAATCCATTTGACTCTCCCCCCACCTTGTCATTTCACTATTTTCAAATTCCTCCTAATTGCATTTATGGGCACATTCATCAAAATGTGCACATCCTTTGCCCATTCACATCTTGACAAGTGGCACTTCCTCATTGGAAGTTGAATGATCCCACATTGCTTCATTTTTATTATTCCTCCATCTTGTCTTTCTATAAATAAGAGGCTTCTCTCCTCATTTTGATCATCCACAATTTGAACAAGTTTACTAAATTTCATCCTCAAGCATCACCATTTTCATCAATTTTATCAAAGTCTTAGCTAGGTTATGCAGGTTTTTCATTATGGAGCTCAATTGAATCTTCAACAAAGTGGATCACTCATCAACATTGCATCATAGGAGTTGAGAAATGACCAATTTTTACATCAAATTGGCACCAATTCCCCCATGGGATCAAGAGTTTGCTTTACATTGAATAGGATTTGATAGTTTTTGTTTATGTTTGCTTATGTTCTTCATCTCATTTATTATTCTTTGCAATTTAAATGGATTTCATGGGGAATCTTGATACTAACTTGAATTTGATCTAATAGTGTGTTTATTTCTTGTGTTTGTGCAGGTCTAGGATTGGGGTTCTACATATTGAATACTTCATCTTTGCAAGTTTTGTTAGAAAATAGAACAATGAAAATTCCTTTACCTTGATCTATATAGAACACTTTTATAGCTCCTTCCCATTCATCAAATATTAAATCCTTTAATTTTTCTAAATCCAGGGTAAGGTTCCAAAACTTACATATTAGGGATTTTTCTCTCAGATCTTTAACTTGTAGCTGCAACAAATTCTCTAGAAATGTGACCTTGACAATTCCCTACTGCCGCAGAGGTATATCCTTATCCACCTTCTTGGAGACATTAGCCCCTACTTTAGGCATTACAATATGGTTTTCTTGGCTCTCTTTTTTCACTTCTTTCCTCCTCCATTCTTTTCTTTATGGGTTCTTGCTTGTTTTCATTTTGGACCTTGATCCTTTTCTTCTATTTTGCCTGCCTTGAAATTTCAACTGTTGGCTCTGTGTAGATGTTACCTTCTGATTAGATTGGAGCACATGCTGACCACCCATGTTCTTTTCATTTTCACTCTGATGGTTGAAACTCCAACTCTTTAGATGTTGATGATTTTGATGTTGCAAACTCTTTTCTTCTCCCTTAATTCCTCTTACCTATCTAGATGAGGCATTTGCCTTCGAATGCTCTGCATGTGAACAATTTGACATGAAGAAATCTTCATTTTGTTGCCTTTGAGAAGATGATGTCTTTTAATTGTGATAACACACGCGTTGAACACCCATGTTCATTTTATTTTTACGCCTCTGTGGGTGTTGTTGATTTTTTTGATGAAAATCCTTTTCTTCACCAGTAACTCCTCTTGCATGTCTAGAAGGGATATTTTCCTTTGACTGTCCAAAAATCCTATTAGATGAAGGTTTTTATTGGCATTTTGTTGACCCTAAATCCTTTTCACAATCTGCATCTATAGAAGCAATCAAAATATCTTCTTTCTCTAGAAGTACTTCCTCTTCACATATATCCAAGATCGACTACTTGTGTTTATCCAAATGCTTGTGTAGCCCAAATGGTTTCCAATTAGGCCTCACAAATCTATTCCTAATCGGTTGTGTTTTTGGTCCTGCATAAAGCTGTCCTACATTTCTCATGGGCCCCTGGTTGTGGTGAGGCCTTCTATCAGGAATTTGATGCTTACAAGGGCCATGAAATCTATCATTTTCTGCAAAATGACCATTGTTCAGCCATGTTTTTCTTGACCGTTTTTAGCCATTTTTCATCTATGGTTTTCATTTTTGATAATTGCATTGAAGCTTATTATAGATATTTAGCTTAAAGTGGCAGAAATAAAATACAAAACTAGAAACTAGTGGTCAAACTGGATAACTGTTGTTTATTTTTCATCTAAAACCATTAGTTAACCATTTTTTTCTCAACATCCAAGAAGTGGCGAATATCCATAGTAGTTTGTAACACATTAACCAAAACCCAACTAGTCCCCAAATCCCTACATTCTGGGTACATCGGTCACATAATTCTCCAAAATTAAATTTGGAATAAGGGTTATACAAAACAACAATACTATTTTAACATTTCTATAGTTTTCAAATTCTATTCAGAAAAAAGCATTTTTTTTTTTTGGCATTTTATAAAGATATATGGCACCAGTACTTTAGCCCTACTACTCTACTAATAGCTTGGATAGTTTTTGAACATAGTATATGAGCACTCAAAGTGAATTCAATCCTGAATTGGAACCTGCATACAACAAGACTAGGGGAAACGTACCAATAGTTGTCAGGGCTAACTTCGCACATTTGTGCAGAGTGCAAAATAGGTCTGATTTCAATTTTTTTTTTGGGCTTCTTTGTAAGCGAGTTAGGACCTTAAAAGGAAAAAAAATGGCTTCTGGGTATTTAAAACGTGCCTTGTGGAACTTGTAAAGTGAAAGGTGCTCAAAAAGGGTGTTTTAAAACCTCCATTCCCTACATCTTTACCACTTCACCAGTACCTGTTCATTTAGACAACCAATAAAAAGCCACAAAAATTTAAGGTGTTTTCAATAGTTAAAAAGGTATTTTCAATAGTTTTCAATGTGTTTTATTTTTTCTAGTCAACTACACATTCAGTAGTGAACATATATTAGTGTAATTTGTAAATTTTTATTGGCATAATTAAAACAATGTAATGACTAAAATGTAAATGGTTATTGGGGGGTCAGGTGAACAAGGAGTAAACAACAATTGGATCATGAACAAAAATTGGGGGTTTTATCCTACTCCATTTGGTAGATTATAGAATATCTCAACTGTACAAATCTGCTCCAACCAATGTTGCTCCCATTTTATTCCCTTTTTATTCGAGGGGTAAACACTTTTTGATCCGGAGTTATGAACCGATGAGGTCACAAACATGGGACCTCAAATGAGGTTTGAACCTTGGTGTCAAGAACAACAATGCCACCTTTAAACCTGTTAGCTCTCAAAAATGCAAGCGGAATGCCTTAAGAGGTTGCCAATCTCTTGGTACGTTTCAGGGTAACAGACAAGGTCAAATGGTTTAGACCTTCTACTCTTTAGGTGCTGCTAGACCTAGGTAGGTGTACCTATATGAGTGAGTCAGACTTGACTTGTGCTTATCTCTTTTGAAATGTTTTTCCCACAAAGGCAGATGGAATGGACAAATGAAACTTGATTTGGTATAAATTGTATAGCAATATTAAAACTAAAACCTAACATGTTCAGTTAACAGATGTAAAAAATGAATGACACTAAATGATGAAAGTGTAGAGACTAGTGCCTTATTGGGTATGCAGACTCAAATGAAATCTAAATGAGTAACTTCTTTCTGGAAAACATTCAAATTGTTTGGCATATATTTTAGTTTATAACTTGTATAAACATGCAAGATTATGACTACCAAGTTCTTCTTAATGATCCAGATGAACTTCCCTGATTACTATGATCAATTAAAAGGATTTAATATTTTCTTGAAAGAACCAATTAATCAACCACACAGATACAACAAATTTGCACTAATAAGATGAATATAAACTTGTTATATCAATTTAAATAACCAGAAAGCACAACCTTGGAGACAACTTTAGCAATAATTTTAATGAACACAACAAACAATTGACACCAGAAATACGCCACCACATTAAATGATTTTCATTGATATCTCCATAATCTTAAACATGCATCATAGTCTCATATCTGTGAAAACACTGTATTCTACTGTATCCTTTTCCTATTTTATCTTTTCTTCTATCCCCCTCTGTTTCGCTACCAAAATAGATATTTATACATCAAATACTCGAAAGGACGCGTCCTTTCAGAAATGTCATATGTTTACATAACAAACAAATTAAAAGACAATTAGGCTCTGTTAAGCCATAAATGAACTTTAGATAAGTGATCCAAATAATCCCGGCGCTCGTGCGTATCTGCATCTCCTATTGCATTCCGGATTGTAATCTCCATTCTTATCATCTTCTTGTTCTGCTCGCATGCCTCATCCAATGTTTTGTCTTCTGCGGTAGCTGTTCTCAGAATTTCTTGAAATATTGATTCACATTCATTTTTCCATCTTGCCGTTTCTTTTAACTCTCCTTTCTCGTCAAAGAATGTTGTCAATTCCTTCACGGTGGAATTTACCAATCCCTATGCATCTTCTTGTAATTCTTCAGAGAAGTCTCGGTGCTTGTTCACAAAATGATTTGCAGCTTCAATTGCTACATTGTTAGAAGCATCCCTCTGGTTTACTTCTTGGAACTTCTCCAGAATCCTTCCACTCATCCTTTCATGTTCTTTTAATGTGACAAAGTTGTGTGAATGTTTTCCCCATAGCTTATTTAACCAAGTTGTTAGGCTAGCCTGTCTATTCTTAATCATTGCTACAATGGCATCATATTTCCCTTGGGAATAAGCACTTGATCCTTCCCAATGATCTTTTAACTGTGAAATTTCGCCATGGGTAAGCAGCTTGGTTGGTTTCATTGTAACACCTAACAAATATTTTAAGTGGTCATTTTCCCTCAACATCCTTTCATTATTTTCTTTGTACATTTCTCTTTCCTTTATTAGCATTTGAATTTGTGCTTTGTTTAGTTTTGCAACGTTAATTCCAATTTCTGCTGTCGCCACAGGATCAACTTCTCCAATTTTTAGATTCATCACATGCCCAAAAGCCTTCTCAGTATCAATGACCACTGATTTTCTATGAGGAGGATACAAGGCCAAAATCATCAATGACCCCTCATCTGGATTATATTTTGATCCCACATATACCTCTGTCACCTTTTTTGGGCTGAGCTTATGTGTAGCACTACTATCTTTCAAGAAACTATCAAAAACTAGTGCAGAATTGAGATCTAAGCTAGGGAAAATCATCACACCGGCTGTTTCCAATATTTTCCTCCCCTTTTCAGGGGTCATATCTGCCATTTCCTTATCCACATATATCTTCAAATTATTCAACAATTGCTCCTCATTACCTGAAGTGACATTATCAACCCTCTCCCTTATTTCTTTTCCCTTTAGCTTGTACAAGAATGCCTTAAATTTTGGAGAGTTTATGAATTCATCATCTAAAACAAAAGATCTGTATTCTACATTCCTTTCATCTGCCTCCACATTTTCTTCAGTACTCAATTCTCTGGCAGGGCAAGTATATTGTTGAGTTCTCAATCTAGTCATTTTACTTGGTTGGTTTTGTGGCACATTATCTTCAGGTGTCTCCTCCCCAGAAGCTGACAACTTTGTATCCTGCAATATCTGATTATATCTTTCAACCACCATTTCTGCTTCTTCCTCTTCCTCTTCCAAATTCTGGATCATTTCATCAAAGTGATAGGGCACATGTTGATACCCTCCAAAGTTTATCCTTAGTTTAGCAAAATTAATATACCCTTCTGGGTCAAAATTCTTTCTAGGTGGTCCTCTTTTCATGTTGTACTATAGTAGTTTGTTAAGGATCAAATTGTATCCTTCTTTGGCCAACACAGAAAAATCACCAAAGGAGCTAAAATTCATAACACTAGAATAATCCATCTATCTGACAATTTCCAAATATGCAAATTCTGTTTGGGACTGTTCTTGGCAGAATGAATGGGGCATCTTCAAATCCATAAACTCTAATCATAGTGGCTCCCTTCAGGCAATACCAATCTCCCCAATTATGACTAATCGGACCATTGAAATCCTTTGGCCAAAGAAACCTCTTTATCTCAGATAAAGATTAATTACATGGATGATTGTACAATTTGTACAATGTCTTCACAAAATATTCTTCAAAATGAACAAAACTAGAGTTGGAAAATCTACTATCCCAAATAGCAGTCCATAATTGAACAGGCAATGCTGCACCTTCCTTATCAATTTGAGAAATTCTCATCTCCTGGGGCCACAATCCCAACTCTTGTCCAAAATATAACACTATATGTATCAACAGTGAATAATGCCTGAGATAAAAGATAGAGGCTCCGCCCTTGATTTCCATCAATCCAGAATCAAGCCCCTTAAAAATGTATGAGGCATAGTCAAAGGGCCTAGAGTTGTGGTATTGGATATCTACATAAATTATCATGGGCACAACTGACATGTACTCAGGGACATCCATTCCCAATACCTGGCCCACTGAGAAATAAGTATATTTCATATAAGGTTCAAATAAATCAACATGAAAAGGAGGTCTATCACTATCCTGTAGAGGAATTGGTTTTCCACCTTGTCTAATCCTATGAATTGGCAACCTCCAACCCTTATAGATTGTATCCATTCTTCCAAACTCCATTTCCAATTCTTCACATATGATTTTTTCATTGCAAACCCCTTCCAAATTGAAAACCTCCCCTATTGCCTCTTCTGACAAATATATTTGTGGCTTCCCAGATGGGTCACATATAGCCTTGAGTTTTGAGTTATAGTGGAAAACCAACAATTTCACCAATTCAGCATTAACGAATACATTAGGGCATACTAGCTTTCCTAAGTTAAGTTTCCATGGGTTGCATACTGGTTCAAAACGATTTCTCCTATGATAGTGAAAGTTAAATAACTCATACCCCCTTATTGCAGTCCAAACATCTCCTATGAATTTGCATTTATCATCCAGTTTATCTACTTCTACCCTAAGTTGTGCAGATCTTTTGGCTTTAGGTCCAGAACCCGGTAATTGGTCAACAAGGTCCTGATTTAATCTTCACTCATTTCCCTCATGTTTTATCTCAGTTTTCTATTTCTTTCCTTTTGGTTGACTACTTTCACCATGCTTTCTACCTTTTTATTTTCCTAAGCTAGGAGATTCCATTTCCTCTAAATTACAGTAGTTAAAACTAGAGGAACTAAGGTGCAAGAACTTACTGTATTCGCTTGAAGCCTTCAGACTGAAAGAATTCCTTGGTTCCTCGTTCACCTTTCCAACTCTTTCGCTATCGATTCCACACTAATGTTTTCAATTGAATTCTCCTTATCATGCTCTGTCGCGCCATTGATGTGTTGGCTAAAACACAAGTGTAGTAAGTCCTTTGTTCGAAGCTCTTACTGTCACATCATATAGTATTATCGATGAGACATTTTAAAATCTTTGGCGATAACCTTTAGCAATGTTCATTAAATTATTCATCAAAACATCCTGTAGTCTTCCCGAATCCTCGAGGTCTCACCGACTATTAAAAATTGTACATCGCTATAATGTCCCACCGTCTCATCAAAATTTGGAGTCTCACCAACAAATATCCTTTCATCTTATGTGTTTTTCTATGACTTTTGGAGTCGGGGAGATATTTCATAGATTGCTTTGTGTCTCACCGAGATATGTCCTTTGGTATGTTTTCCGGTCGATGAGACATATTTACTTTCTCATCAATGAAACCACATTCGACAAGACATATGGGTCGGCAAGAATACATAACTTCATCCCGATAATCATTTATAGAATCCCCTTGCGCTTTGTTGGCAAGACCTGATGCATTCGATAAGACTTCATTCCGGGATGAATTTTAGTCTGGCCGATATGATTCCTTGTGCATTGGTCGGTAAGACATGCATGAATTCGTTATGACTTATTCCGACAATAGCTTTCTTTCCGATATGATCTTTCTTTCGTTGAGACAATAAATTGCATCTTGCCGATATGTGTTTATAGATGAAATATTCGGTATGACATTCCTGCACTCTTGCCGATAGACTACAAAAGATACACATTAGTAAGGATGCTTTATGGATCAGGGAGACCCTCACCATCTCTTGCTGATATGAATTATATTGTAAAATATTCAGGACTAGATGGTTTCTACAGGACCACATGACAAAATATGGGAAAAATGTTATGAAGAGAGGATTTTGTGCTTATGGTAAGGACTCATTTGGAAACTCATGGCTATAAACAACTTGTAAAATTTTTCAGAATTTTACAGTTCTGACAAAACCATCACATCATGGCAATATTGGCATGTTGCTTCCACTTTCAATCCCATATTTTGGTTTTGATTTAGGTTTAGTTAGAATATTAAGGTTTATCTTAGTTAAGTGAGTTTAGTAACTTGTTAATTTTGTAATTTAATAATTAGTTATATTTTTAAAAATTGATAGTTTAGAGAAGTTTTATTTTAGAGGTTTTAGAAAAGTCATATTGTAATGCATTCTTCGAATCAACTCAATGATATTATTATCATTTTGTGTTTATTACTATGCAAATGTAATTCTCTTGATTTTTTCAAAATAATCTCGTAATATAATTGTTTATGTGAAATGTTATTAAAAGAATGAGAGCTATGAGAATTGTGAGGACAGTTCAATTGGCACAAAGAAGAAAATTATTCACAAAGATTAATCACAAAAGATAAAATTATTTATGTGGTGTTGTATGAATAAAATAAATTGCTCATAAATTTGGTATTCAATAAACTATGCAATAGAAACATGGAAGAATTATTTATGTGTTGTATGAATAAAAGCGATTGCATCCATATTTGAGATTCAACAAATGAGCTTTAGTGGAGACATGGAAGGCATAAAGAGATAATGTCTTTTTGCAGTAGATCAATACAACATAATAACTTGCAATTCAAATAAGAATTTTTTTAACTAATTTTTAAGTGACTATGATAAATGATAAGTTCCCGCATTATCTTAAGCTGAAATAAAATATGGAGAAAAAGTAATCAGGGGTATCTTGGTGTCCTTTCATGCTGCAAATTGGTCAGATGATTTTCTCATGCACCAATGTCCAATGCAATGCTTCATTTTTTTAAGAATTCTAAAAAATGCATTTTGTTCTAGGGGAAAATGCTTAATAAGAAGAAGAGTTCATATATTTAGTTAATATTAATTTTTTTTTGGAGTTATAAGATTGGTATTTTTTTTGTTTTTTTTCAAAATGGAGATTTTATTAGATAAGTATTTTGGTTTCAATTTTCATGCTTGAAAAGAAAAAAATCAAGTACTACTAATGAATAAAAATTTATGGGAAATAATGAATGAGATTGAAACACTACCTATAGATGCAAATAAATTATTGGAATGACATAAAAGAGATGATAAAGCCAAAGTTATTATTGGTCTTGCTCTTTATGCCATTGAATTATATCATATAGATTTAAACAAATCATCATCTAAAATTTGAGATAATTTGAATAAAGTGTTTGGAGAAAATGTAGTTATTACAATTATTTTTTGTAAAAATTCAACTATTTAGATCCAAAATGGAAGATAGAATCACTATGTCAAATCACATAAGCAATTTGGGTCTCTCATCAAACAACTAGCATAAGTCAAGGATCTAGTAGATGATGAAGATGCTAAGGCTATTGTGTTAAATAATTTGACTTCAAAATACAATAATGCTATTTTCACTATTTTCAAATATCTTATAAAACACTAGAAAATATGATTTCATCCCTTTTGGCAGAAGAAAAAAGAACAAATGAAGAAGATTTAGAAGTTGATTGTCAAAGTGAGAATGTATTACACACTCAAGGCAATAATAGAAAATAAAATTAAACATTACGACTATAAGAAAATGGGTCACACATCTTGGACTTGTAGAACTTGAGCTAATGATGTTCTTAAGGGAAAACTCAAAGAAAAATCAAATGATATTATCTTAGCCTATGTTGAGGACTATGAGGACCCCCCAAATGTTTTTTGTTGAAGATTATTATTTTGAAGATACTAGGGACATATGCTTATTTTCAACCTTCACCATTAGAGACCTTAGAAATTTTTTAATCATCACAAGATAAATTCTTGCTTAGAGATGATGCTTTATTTGAGAATAATATGTTATTTTTTCTTTCATTTTTTAATGTTGACAAGATTGAAGAATGCATATATTTTGAAGTTTTCCTTTTGAAGACAGGTAGGGATTTGGTGAGCTCAATATGGATTATTGCCTAAATAGTTTGGGAGTCTGTGGATTTGGGAAATTATACCCTTTTGAGGGTCATGAACAACTTGATGGAGCAATAAATTATTGTCTAATAACTCAATGAATTTGTGGTAAAGGATTTCAAGGGGATGGCAATCTAAGAACTCAAAAATTTAGATTGAGATATACACCTTTCCAAGACTTATGAGACAACTTGATGGAGTTACACTTGGTTCAATATTTATTTTTTCAAATAAATTCTTTCTAAAGAATATGTATTTATTTGTTTTAATCAAAAAGTTCTATTTTTAGGAAAAAGGTGTCTCAACCTTTGATTTTTTTATAGATTTGATTTTTCTAAATATTAAAAGTTGTTGATTTTCTCACTTTGTCTTTGTGAGTTACAACTTGTAGTTTCTATTCGAATGAGGAGTCAATTTGGAAAGTTATTTTTTACAAGTGGAGTTGTGCATAAAATATTTTTCTATTTCCGTGTTGAGTTTAAATGGAATGTGAGTTTTCAAAGAGAAGTTATTTTGGCAAGTGCAAATTTTGCAGATTGTCAGCGAGGTGTGCTGGCATCTGTATGACCAGAAAATAGTGAAGACAAGGTCAAACCAACAAAAACTAGCTAACAACCCAACTGACTAACTAAAGGGCCAAAATGACATGATTAATTAAATGAAATACTCTCTAATATTATAAAATAAATATGCAAGAGTAAAGAGAGCAAGGAGGATCTCACCAAGGAATTCATTTTCTAGTTGATCCTTTGAGAAGCATGTACTCCTACACACAAAACTAGAGGAGAATGTTGGGTGGTTGTATAGGGGTCTACCTTAGTCAGACCCCCGTTTAGGTGTTCCCACCTCCATGGACAACCAAAGAAACAAGATAAAGGAAACAATATAGTAAAGAGCACAAAACCACTACAAAATAGTATAGTTCTAACTCAACCAAATGATAGAGGAGAGGAGAAGGAAGCTTACCACCTCCACCAAGAGCACTCAAAGCTGCTTGGGCGAGAAAAAGAGAGGAACTCAAGCCTTTGTTGCAATGGCATGGTCCCATACTTGCTCTATCGACGTGATGGAGTGTTGCTTTGGCTACAATGGAATGCAATAATGTTGCTTGAAGCTTGAAGTGGATGCAAAATAGTGTGTTGAAGCTTGTGAATGAAGTGTCTAAGATGTGAAGAGGATGTGAAGAGATGAAAGGCTTATTGAAGGGATGGATATGAAGAGAAGATGGAGAAAAAGACCCATATTCGGGTCAGCCAGCCAAAGGGGGCGTTACAACTTGACTCCCAATGAGAAGTGTAACGCCTCTGTAGGTTCAGCCACAAGAATCTACTAAGGACGTAAGTGTGTCATGCAAAATTTTGTGCACCACATGGGCATCCCCCACGGAAAAACCTCCACCAATGCTCAAAGCATGCACCAAGTGGGATGCAAGTAGCGGGTTTAGGTGAAATTAAGCCTCTGAACTTGGTTTTCTAAGGTGGATAAAGGAAAAAAGGGGATTTGCACATTGGGTGCAAATTCACTCTTATACATTTTCCCCCCACTTTAGTGATGACGAATACTGATGAGTGCTCAGTAAAGTAGATCAAGAAAGAGTAAGGTTAGAAATGTATACCTGAATTATCGAGGAAGCAGACTGTGATCTGGCGAACCTGAAGGTGCAGGGAAAGCAAAGGACTTCATAGTTGCTTGGAACTGTGAAGTTAGAAAAAAAAAAGTGCCTTACAAGCCCATGGACCTGCAAGGAGGCAACCCCCAAGATCTCTCACATGAAGGAATCCCCATGAAGTAAGCACCTTAGAGGCTTGCAGACCTACAAGGAAGGTGTCCTCCAAGATCTCTCACATGAAGGAAACCGAGAAAGCACCTTATAGACCCACAGACCTACAAGGAAGGTGTCCTACAAGATCTCTCACATGAAGGAAACCGAGAAAGCGCCTTATAGACTCATAGACCTACAAGGAAGGTGCCTTCCAAGATCTCTTGCATGAAGGAAACCCAAAGGAAGTAGACTTTGCAGAGTCAAGAAGCGGCCAAGTAGGAAAATAAGCAGACAATCACGTAGATCGTCGATGATTCATAAGTCTTTCAAAGGGGTCCACTTAAGGGACGGGTTGTTTGAAAGGTGAGGTCTAGTCAGGCTGCCCCCAAGCTAGACACAAAAAGGGAATGGAATAGGTCTAGTCAGGCTACCCCTAGGCTAGATGTGAATGAATCCATTCGAGGTAGAGACTTTCAAAGGAGGGTCCCTTGGGAACCCACCTTGAGGAAAGGGGGGTCCACTCAAGGGACACATAGTTCGAAAGATAATGTTCTTCTTAGAGTGATCCATCATCAAGGAATTCTTTCCAAAGATGTTCACTTCATCAAGGAATTCGAAAGGAAGGATGTTCCCCCATGCTAGGGGAAGATTTAAAGTTGTTCCTAGTTCGGAGGAAGGTCTTCAAGTCCTTTCTTTACAAACCCGTGATGAAGGAAACACGTTCCGTTAGGGTTCTAAGTTGAGAATGTGATTCTAAGGAAATTTTTGTGAAGATTTTCGAGAAAAGATTCATTGGAAATGAATGTATTTTCTAAAAATTGAAATGTGAAAGAAAGGCATAGTCACACATGAAAGGGACAACTCAAGCAAAGAAGAGAAAAAGGTAAAGAAAGAAAAAAGAGAGAAAACACAAAAAAAGGGCACATGGGGATCTAGTTTAGTGGGGTTAGATCTGTCTGAGTTCATTTAAATAATAGGTAACCATGGTGCAAGGTGAAAGATCATCAATCCCCAACTAGATAAGGAAGAATACATGAGAAGACAAAGTAAAATAAAAAATTGGGTCAACATGGAAGGGAAACCTAAATGCTCCCATCGCTTTGCATCATCCCTAATTTAGCAAAAATCAAGCACAAACATGGAAGAATGATGATACAAATAGAAGAAGGTTTACGACACAAAAACCACACCTATATTCAAGCACCAATGGGGGTGACGAGGGTCATCCAGGAACACATATCATGAGCACGGGAGAACACAAAACATGCACACACACACACACAAGATCAAGAAAAAAGGAGCCTCCTCTTAACATTGATTGGCCAAGAGGTCATTTGCTTCCCAATCTAAATCCTCATAAGGGGAAGGAGGATGAGCATACAATGGTAGGATGTTAAGAGGAGGAGCATCCAACCCTCCCGCAAGAAGGGCTAAGGAAGAGGGATCCTCGAGGTCCTCTCCACGCGAGCTCTTGTGGAGTCAAGGTTAGGGATTTCAAGAAGATTGCTAAGAAGGCTGAGACCTCATCCATGGAATTAAACATGCACCCCACATGAGCACCATGTATAATTTCAATGGATAGGATAGGTTGTACCTAAAATTCACTGCTGAGCTCACCGAATGACTTGAGAGCATTGAGGAACTTAGGGGAAGTTGGGATTGGTTCTGTTATTAGGACAAAACAAGTCAATGTGGGGCTGCTGTGCAAAGAAGGAAGACTCCTCTTACATCCTTCATTTCTGGAGGGACCATCCTCCACCTCCTGTTTTGTCAAAGGAGATAAACTCCCCACGGACAAGGCCAAAGGCATAGAGGAAGAGGAGGAAAGAACCACATCAAATACAACTGAAGTATTAATCATATCCACGAGCTTCGAGAAAGGTTGGATATCTAGAATGAACATCAAGAAAGGAAGCTCCACCAAAGGAGTGATGAACAATTGTACCCATTTAGGGTTAGGCATATTCATACTCGCAACGAAAGCTAGAAGGAGTATGGAGCCAGATTGAAGGGAAGCAGAAGGAAGGGAGGAAGAAGACACTAGAGGAGGACCTGAAGCAGGGGCGGTAATTTCTTCCTCATTCTTTTGTGAGGCGACCTGCTCAGCCAAGAGAGCTTTTCGTCGGTGCTTGTGTTCGTGCACAAGGTGGTTTCTACGACTCTTGGAGTTAGAGGCTGAAGGTTGTGAAGGAATAGGAGGCTCTTGCTCAATAATAGGAACGCCTGCTATGGCCGTTTCTAGCAGAGGGATAGGTTCCTACATGGGAGTAGGAGGAATAGGCAAGGGAGTGATAGGAGGAGTCGAATCAAGAGCCTTGGAAATGAGCCTCTTTCTACTCACTGCCTTAGGAGTAGGAGTAGTAGGAGGCTGCATGTTGAATTCTCTATGAGAAACTTTCTTTCTGTCGTATAAATAATACCACGATCTGGGTATTCATTAGGGAGGTCCACGATCCTGAGCTTGGGCCTACACTCAGGAAGAATCATCGGACTTAGTGGGTAGCCACTAGACTGGCTCATCCAATACTCTTCTCAAGAAGGGGGAGAGGACGAGGTAGACTGAGAGGAGATAGCCTTCTCCTTGCCTTTATAGGAAGGAGAGGGAGCTGGCGTGGACTTCTCCTTCCCTTTTGGGGAAGGAATAGTAGTTAGTGCGGGTTTCTTCTTCTCTTCTCAGGAAGAGGAGGATACCAATTGTTCTATCACGGGAAGGGTAAGCTTTGGCTCCCTCTTGCCCCTAGTTTTATACTTCACATAATTCTTGTAAAGTAGGTCTATTCTCAAAGGAAGCCGACTGACCAGGGAGGGCCAAAGTGATCCAACGAATATTGACCATGGGACACCAAGGGCTGGTGACCATATTAACATAGGCCTCAGGTTTGGTAACAAAATCAATGGGATTAATAATCATGTTAGCGGAGTGTGAAAGAAATGGATCTGTGTATATCTGTAATTCACTATTAGCCTTTGCCACTGATTTGTTAGCATTCAATTTACTCCCATCGAGATGAATCGTACCTTCCTCGATGTGGTCTTGTATTTCATGATGTAGCTACATACATCATTCTATAACATGTCCATTGACATGATGGTATTGACAATAGGTGCTCCCATCATACCAATTAGGGTAGAGTTCTTTAATAGGATTAGGAGTCGGTAAAGTTACGATCCTATCCTTCAACAGTTTTTGTAAGATGGAAGTATAATATTTGGATAACTTTGTGAACTTCTGGTTGCATTTGAGGTCGTTGTCATTAGCAACAACTACTACATTCACAATGGATTTACCTTCCCCAAAGATTGATACGATGGACTTCCCCTCAGAATGGGAGTATGAGTAGGATCCCCCAAACTGAGCAACCATTTGTTGGTATTCTTGTAAGGTTGCACACAAGTGTGTGAAAGAAGGGTATTTCATAAGGGAAAACTTCTCTTTCCAAGGCCTTTGTAAGTTCCCTATGAAAACCTTCTACACATTAGAATTGGGCAGCTGATACAAGATCTATGATAGGAGTGCTTGATAGCGCGCTATGAAATCAATGATCTTTTCATTATCTCCTTGTTTACACCAAATGAGATCTGAAAAGGTCATCTTTGAGCCAATGTTTGCTTGGAACTGTCTAAGGAATTAGTTTACAAGTTGATCAAATGAGAAAATAGAGTTGTTAGGCAAGGAACAATACCACTCGAGTGTTGTATCCTTGAGAGATCAAGGAAAAAATTTAGCCATCAACGCATCGTGATGGAAGAAGTTAGTGCAAAGGGTGTTAAAGGCAGACACATGTGTCTGTAGATCTCCCTTACCACCAAAATTCTAAAATTTATGGATCTCCATTCCTTGAGGGAAAGAAGTGTTCAAGATGGAAACCGACAATAGGCTATGTCAGAAGAAGGGCTGGAAGATAGGTTGGGCAGAGGCTTGGGAAAGGCTCGCCAACTAGCTCTGCATCTTACCCATATTCTAAAGGAGAGTGTTCAGAATAGGGTCATTAGAAGATAGAGGGCCAGAGGGACCTCCTCCGGAACCACCGCCAAGGCCTCCTCGAGAGCCACCACTGGTGTGACCTCCACCAAAACCACCACTAGAGCTACCACCACTAGTAGGGCCTCCACCGGAACCACCACCGTGACCTCCATCAATCCCTCCTCCACTGGCACTGCCTCTGCTACTAAACCCACCACTACTACCAAAGCCTCCACCACTCATCTTGCTAAAGCATCCACCACTAGAGGTGATAGGAGGGGTGAAGCTAAATCCCAAGGGGACTCTATTTATTTTGATAAGTTTGAGTTGTTCAAAAGGGATGCTAATATAAGGGACTGCATCGGCCATATAGATGGATGTGGGAGGCATTGATACTCTTAACTATCCTTCATGTTCTTCGAAAGTGACTCCTTGTGCGAAGCTAGGCTTGTTTGAAGGAGCACATGCTTCGGTGAGAGAAAGGAGGCTAGTAATAATTTCAATGCCTGTTTGATCTTTACACATCATATGTTTTAGTTCACTAACAACCCAAGTGGCTCTGTCCATCTTTGGGTTTCTTTCCAAGTGGTTTTCTAAATTTCCCAATCCCTTAGTAAGGGTGGCAATGTATTTTGTAGGAATTTGAATGGCCTCATGCTCATCCACTGATGATGGAATAGGAGACGCAGGGGGAGTGGGAACGTAATCGGTTTCGTTAATGAATCCCATCTCGTTCCTTGAAAATTGCTCCTGTGCATCCAAAGTAATGGAGGGAGTGGAGAAAAGGCCTATAGAGAGACCAATCGAGACCTTCATCCTTTCCATCGAGAGGTGTTGCACACTTCTGCTAATGATATAATCAGAAGTTGTGAACTAGGTTGTGATGCTCATAAACCTTCACAAAACTCGGGGACACAACAGTCATGAAGCACACCACAGAGATTTCAACACCAACGGATGAATGGACGTTGGTTCACATTGGGTTCACCAAAAATGTAAGAGAGGGGGACCACCACGTGCAAGACCAAAGGTCATGGAGGGTCAAGATGCAAGAGGCTTCCCTAACTTACCTCAACTAAGTGTAATGTTAGGAAATGCGAGGTGAGAGTAATGAGGATCGTGAGGCCTCTCAGTTGCTTTGCAGACCTGAAATATAGGACGGGGCTCGGCAAGCCAGTTTTTAGGTCTAAAACTATGCCTCAGGAAGCTCTCTATCTGGGGATGAAAGCACGGTCTCTGGACGTCAGCATGACGCGTTGGCATCTCAAAAGTGTGTTGGTGTCTGTACAGCCAGAGAACAGTGAAGATGAGGTAAAACCAACAAAAACTAGCTAATGACCTAGTTGACTAACTAAAGGGCCAGAATGATGTGATTAAGTAAATGAAATATTCTCTAATATTATAAAATAAATATGCAAGAGTAAAGAGAGCAAGGATAATCTCACTAAGGAATTTGTTCGCTAGCTAATCCTTTAAGAAGCATGTACTCATACACACAAAAAGAGAGGAGAATGTTGGGTGGTTGTATAGGGGTCTACCTCAGTTAGACCCCCGTTTAGGTGTTCCCACCTCCACGGATAGCCAAGGAAATGAGATAAAGGAAACAATATAGTAAAGAGCACAAAAGCACTACAAAATAGTACAGTGCTAACTCAACCAAATGATAGAGGAGAGGAGAGGGAAGCTTACCACCTGCACCAAGAGCACTCAAGGCTACTTGGGGGAGAAAAAGAGAGGGCCTCAAGCCTCTGCTGCAATGATGTGGTCCAAAAATTTCTCTACCGATGTGATGGAGTGTTGCTTTGGCTGTAATGGAATGGAAGAATGCTACTTGAAGCTTGATGTGGATGCAAAAGAGTGTGTTGAAGCTTGTGAATGAAGTGTCCAAGATGTGAAGAGGATGTGAAGATATGAAAGGCTTGTTGAAGGGATGAATATGAAGAGAAGATGGAGGAGAATGGCCATATTTGGGTCGGCCAGCCGAAAGGGGGCATTACAACTTGACGCCCAATGAGAAGTGTAATGCCTCTATAGGTTCAGTCACAGGAATCTATCAGGGATGTAAGCACGCCATGTGAATGTCTACGCACCATGTGGGCATCCCTGATAGAAACGTCTCCACCAATGCTCAAAACAGGCACCAAGTGGGATGCAAGTAGTGGGCTTAGGTGGAATTAAGCCTTTGAACTTGGTTTTCTAAGGTGGATACAGGCAAAAAGGGGATTTTCACATGGGGTAAAAATTCACTCTTATACATAAATGAAAATAGATGGAAGGAACTTACAGACAATAAATCCACACCATTTGGTTCCAATTCGAGAACAAGAAGGATTAAATCTTGATGCTTCCATTAAGGATAGGCATGCCAGTCTCTCAACTTAGTCACTCCTGGTCATACATCTTCATTGGGAGTTCCAAGATACCTATTGCACACAACACCTCTCATGAATAGAATAACTTGAAATTTGATATGCTCTTATAATGTCTACATCATAGGTTCTCATGATGAGGTTAACTTAAAATGAATAACTTGAAATTCCCTCACTAAGCTTCACACACACTTCTATAATGGCTTAAAATCATAATTGAGATTTGTCAAGATCATCAAAATAAGGATGTTGCATTACTTTTTTGGTTGAGATTCTCTTGGATGGCTCATAAATCAACATTTTCTGCAAGGGGACACCAATCAATTTTTAGTAGGTTACTTACAAATAGGAAAAGTAAAAGAAGAAAAAGAAAGAGCATCCAAAATGGAAATGAAATGAAAATAGATGGAAGGAACTTACAGAAAACAAATCCACACCATTTGGTTCCAACTTGGGAACAACAAGGCTTAAATCTTAATGCTTCCATTTATGATAGGCATGCCAGTCTCTCAACTTAGTCACTCCAGGCCATACATCTTCATTGGGAGTTCCAAGATACCTATTACACACAACAACCTCTCATGAATAGAACATGAATAGAAGATAACCAAAATATTACTTTCCAACCTTTTGGAAACTTGTAACCTATTATAAGAAGAACACAATTTAATCTTCCACTTAGTTTACTAATCTATTGAGAATATCCTACATCATTTTTTTTTAAATATTTAAAAAAAAAAAAAAATACCATTGAACTTTGTATCCTTTTCCATAGTTCTAAACATAAAGTGTTCTACATTTTCAAGTTTGGTAACTTCATCAATCACCTACATACATGATATAAACATTAGATGATAGAATTTGCATCATAGCATTAGCAGCATACCAATTAATGTGCATACAAGTATAAATTAACAAGAACCAATGTGTATACTTACAAATTAATCCAACAAACCATCTGGGTCTACTCTACTCTTTATTGTGTCAAGTATTGCCTCATGGTCAGACTCATGTACCTTCCACAAGGTCTTGTTCAAAGGTCTACCCCCATATTTGGTCAAATAAACATTGGATTCCACAACAAGGTTTGAGTAATGAAGAATCTTCTGATGCATGTCAAAGTCCTAAAATAGTCATTATTTAACACTCTTATGTGGGTACCTTCTAAGCCACATTCCAGTAATAACAACTGAGCCTATAGGGTATTCGATGTTTTATCCATCTATAACTGGGGCCTCCAATTTTTTTTTGGCCTCAACACAATGACACAAGTAATAGTATGTTCCCTCTTCATTGTCTTCATCGACAATAATTGCATAAACATGTCTTGCATTGATATGTGCAGAAAATTAGATAAAATTAGTCAACATTACAAATACACTATAAAGTAAGATAATAATAGGAATTTTGAAAAACTATGCAAGTAGATATATTACCTGGTTGAACTAGATTTGATATGTGGTCAAATTCAACCGATGAATCCATCTATGTTAGTTCCAATGTCATCGAAGGGCGATACAGGTGAAATGGGCTAAGATAACTTAACGGCCATTTCTCAACCCACTCCTTTGACTCACAATCATGCTAGGCTTGCATTGTACATGAAGAATAAAATCATGTCATATTTCGTGTATTGATACTCCATGAACCTACATTTGAGCTAAGGAAAGAGTGTAGCTCACTTGATCCTATTAGTGTACAACAATCCTCATATGGTGCAATGATAGTATCATCCATCAACCAAAAAAATCTAAGAACTGAAGATGTACCTTCATTATTTGGACCCATTGAAGCATTACACCACTTGATGATTGATTTTGCATCTATCAAATTTGCATTGTCTTTATAATTTAACTCTTCTCATGCTAATGCTCTTTTCACACATGCTCCTACACCATCATGCTCCCCCTTTCCATGCCTGGCCTTACAAAATTTCCACATATGTTGAAAACTTGTAATGAAATGCATCTTGGTCAACTAGTAGAACATGTGCAAGTTCTTGAATTGTGTTGCACAGTTATCCGACCATATTATGCGCTGACCGTATGCTATGCCCCTATAAACCAAATCACTATAAAACATCTAGAAGCAACATTTCATGAACTCTAGAGAATGTGTGCGATCATCACTAGTATAAAAGTGATACTCCCTCAATACCTTCCTTTGGTCCTTTGTACTATTAGATGCATGAATGAATGCTATGTGCACAAATATCGAAACCTGTGTGGAGTTGTAATATTGTGATGACACCTCACGCTGTGGTTGAAGAGTGTATTTCTTTGCAAAGTTGACCATTGAAACTATGCTACCAAATAGAAAGGTGTCCTTGCATAACTTGAATTATGTATCCAACCATTGGGCTCTATGAGTATGCCTTGCATACTCATGCACTATATTGTCATGAAACATAGACATAAACTGATACATTAGAATCTTCTAAATAACCAAATCACATCTTTTTGCTTGATTACCACCATATTTTGTAATGTATGCCACTATTTTATACTTCCAGAACTCTACTAGTTGCTTTCCCACCTCATCTATGCTTTCCATAAGTTGACATACTGGCATACATTGCAAGCCATCACAACACTGACATGAACCATCCAAGCATTTTTTCATGTAGAATATTTGGCCATCCTCTATTTCACATAATTTTTTAAAAAGAACTCTCTTGAAGATGTTGGTGGGGCTTGTATGCCACAATCCTACAAAACATTGTTAGTATGCAAATCTAAACATATAGAATGATAAACATCATAATGGTTAGAGAATTCAATATGTGTTCTACAACAACAAGTAGTGCATGTGTGATTTATCTTGACATAAAAAGGTTTAATCATTTCAAAATATCTTTGAGAAATTTGAATTTGAGGATAATCCTATTGAAATTTATGAAAAAATTGGGTTTGAGTCATATCCAAAAAATTCTTTGGATGTGGCTCACGGTTCCAACTACCGATTCTCCTTCTTACCACATCCCTTTGATTCAGATATGGCCTTGTGTTATTCTTCCAATACTCTTCAATTAGTGTTCTCAATGCTTCAACAATTTTTTATCTTTTCATGGGAGTCTCCCCGAGAATTCCCATAATTCATTTGAATCAGTGCCCTCAATTCTTTGTAGCCTTTGAATGGCTCTTGATAAAGTTTTTTTTATTAATTCTCAATTGTTCACTCATCTTTCTAATGAGACAAGATCTCTTTGTTTGACTACTTACCAAAATTGATGTAATGACATGTTGGGTGACCTTACTATCCTTTGAGCATGAGGTCTTACCCACACTCTCATAAGCATCCATTAGATTCTTCACAATAGTTTTTTCACTTGAAGCATTCGATGTTCTCAAACCAAGAATCTTGATGATATTTCTATACTTTATACCCCACATCATTTTAACAAATAGCTGACATCTTGTGGTCTCATTTAGCCTTTCAAAGAATAATTTCCAAATCTTATCAGCATATCTTCTACAAGTGCATGTTGGAATCTTACCTTCCATGTGCTACAAAAAATTCTCATTAATATTAATTAGGAATACTTTGGATTTCTACACAAAATTCTAGGTGGTGTTCTCCTACGTACATAAATCTCAACATTAGGAATTTCATCAATATTTAAGTGAGGTGAGATAGATCACGTACATTTGATCGAGGGTGGAATAGATGACATAACTTGAGGTTCACATGGGGATGATGGCGTACCTTCTTTGTCAAATATGAGTGATGATGTACTCTCAATTTGAGATGTAGTGGATGGTTTCCCTTCATATTCACTTGTGGTAGATGGTGTCCAACCTTATTCACTTGTTGTAGATGGGGTCCCTCCATATTCACTTGCAGTAGATGGCATCCCTCCATATTCACTTGTACGTAATGGTGTCCCTTCGTATTCACTTGTGGTAGATGGTGTCCCTCCATATTCACTTGTGCTTAATGGTTTCCCTTCGTATTCACTTGTGGTATAGGGTGTGTCTCCAACTATGATATTTCAATTTGTCTTACCACGATGCTTTCGCAATCGTGCCCTTTGTGCCGCTAATGCCTTTTCTCTTTTTGATGGTTGAGGTTCCTCTTTAATTGACTTTTTTTCATCAATCTTATCCAATTTCTTCTTTTCACGATATTCCCTCATCCATTCTCTATTTTTTATTTTTTTTAGTTTCATACTCTTCGTCTGTTGGTTTATTCTTTCGTTTCCTTGACATGGTGGATAATTTTACCTATAGCATGGTAATGAGATAAATATTATTTCCTAAAAAATGAATCCATACAAATAAATGAAATATATGTCATTCAAGGAAACATACAAAATACTTACAATCATCCTATAGAAGAGTATTTCTAGCATAGATAAAGGTCACAATAATTTTTTGGATAGAATGCCTTAAAGAAATGTGGTAATGTGGCATGCCATGATTGCAAGATAGGCTCAAAATGGAAGAATTTACAAGGCATTTAAATTGTTTGACAATAATGTTTTCATAGAAATGTATGCAAAATGTGGTACCTTTGACAAGCTAGTGAGCTCACTAGCTTGCCAATTTGGTAGGGTTGACAAGGAAGGGGCAGTGTGAAAAAATGTCAGGGGGTGGGTGGGGGCAGGGTGAAAAAATGCCTCATAGAAATGGGGTATCACGGTGATGTATATCACTGTGACACCCCATTTATATGAGGCATTTTTTCATGCTGCCCCTACCTTGTCAACCCTACTGCATTAGCAAGCTAGTGAGCTCCCTAGCTTGCCAATGCCACTACATTTTGCATACATGTCTACGAAAAAATTATTTTCAAATAGTTCACATGCCTTGTCCATGCTTCTATTTTGAGCCTATCTTGCAATGAAGGCATGCCACATGACCACATTTCTTTAAGGCATTCCATCCAAAAAATCATGTAAGCATTGGAAAGCTAGTGAGCTCACTAGCTTGCCAATGTGGTAGGGTTGACAAGGTAGGGGCAACATGAGAAAATGCCTCATAAAAATGGGGTCTCATGATTGATCTCACTAGCTTGCCAATGCTACCACATTTTTCATACATTTTTGTAAACAATTATTTTGGCACCTGAATGCTTTATAGTCCTTCTAGAGTTTTTCACCTAAAAGGATAAAGATTGGGCCAAAATGCAATGTTAACATTCAAAGATGGATGTGATGTGGGTGTAATGTTCCTAGATGAGATGATTTAAATGTATAAAAATATTGAAAGGTATTGATTACTAAATGAAAACTAAGAAATGCACCTTGTTTGAAAACACATAGTGATATGCAAAAACACCTAGAAATGAAAGTAAATTGTAACAAAAATAAATGAAATTGAAGGTGTGCACCTGGGAACTTGTTGGATACTAGAAATTAATTCTAAAATTTTTTTGATGCTAAAAATTTGGCCTACTGGGACTCATTCACCATTCTGGGCAAATTAGTCCCAGATCTAGGAAACTGTTCCAGAGCCCGTTTCAGACAAATGGGTATCCAAAACTACAAAAAAAAAAATTCAAGCCTGGAAGTGGGACTCATTTGCCACTAATGGAGAATCAGTCCACTTTTGAATTTCTAAAAATCCAAAAGTGGAAACAGAAGCCCTCGATCTGCTCTTCGGTTCTTGACAGGTGTTCGTCTCCAAAAGTTTGATTTCTGACACTGAAAGTGACATTTTATTGATATTTTGGATTTGCAAGGAAGAATATGAATTGAATAAGTCTTCAACCTAATCTTCAATGACTTCCAAGCCTTCAAGATGCTTAAATCTGCAAACACACAAGAAGAGAAGGAGAAATGTTGGATGTTAGGGCATGGGGGTTTGCCTTGGTCAAACCTCGTTTTAGGTAATTAAACCAAAATGAAGAAATGATGTAATGAAACATGAAACAATGGAGTTAATACCTTTCTATGAAGATTCTGCCCTTGAATGTCTGAAAAATGCTATCTTGGTGACTTGGAATGATAAAACCCTAGCTTGCTTAAGAAGAATAATGAATGATGAGTGAAGAGTGAATGAATTGGTTATGAATTAGGGTTTAGAGACTTGTATTTATAGTCAATCCACCTTATTTTCCCATTAATTTGATCCCTAAGGCTGACATGAAAGAGAAATAAACTTAAACTCCAAAATTTCCCACTCAAACCCCGAAAATGGCTCAAATGGGACTCATTCACCATCAAGAGAGAATGGGTCCCACCTGGATGAAACTGATTCACCCCTAATGGTGAATGGGTCCCACAGGGGCCATTCTACTAGCTAGAATGTTGGGAAGTAAGAAAATCAAGTTTATGTGATGACTTTGTCAGTTATTTGATCAATTAAGCCTTAGGATGCACAATATGGGACCATAGGGGCTTATTAATGATGATGTAAAGGGTGGATGAGGCCAAGGACACAAAGTTCAATGTGAAGGTGTGATTAAATACACTTTACATCATTAAAATAGGGTCCATACAACCTAGAAAGGCACAACATCGAATGTGAATGTGTAGAACACATTACAACACTAGATTAGAATTAGGTTTAATTTACAAGCCTTATAGATTAATGTGATAATGCAATTAAATATATTTTGAAACATTGAATTAGGGAAAGATAAATCCATTAAGTCTAGAGAGGTGTGAAAGTCTTTTACAATACTTTGCAACACCTTTACAAGACATCGTTAAATGCATTTTATTCAGTTTGCAAGGGTCCAAGACCTAGTGTGTATGTGTAAAACACCTAACTACACCAAATCAAGGCCTCATTAAGTCCAATTTATCATCATTTATTCCCAAATCAAGCAAACAAAAAGGGATACTTTTTTTGTGTCCACAGTTAGCCCCCACTTTAGTGAGAGGATGAACTTGCTTCAAAATCACACTAAAGTAGACATTCAAGAAGTGTCCAGGTGTAGGTCAATGTGGACGACCAAGGATGAAAAAGATGATGGAAGTGATCAAGCCCCCAAGATCCAAGATCCTAGGTCAAACCAACATAAGCACAAAATGACACGCACAAGGGTGAATGATTTGCAACAAAACAAGATATGCAATCATGCAATGACAAGAACTAAAGGAAGGAAAAATGAGGTGGATCAAAGATGTGCTCACTCTCGGGCCACTAAACATCAAGTCATCCATAGGGTGAGTTTCCCAAAGAAGTGGTTAAGTGAGAAAGTCATGCCAGTGTGTCAGCTTCCAACCGTATAATGAGAAAGTCATGTCATTGTGTCGGCTTCCCATTATACTAACCATACCAAAGTTATGCTCTTGATAACTTTGATAAGGTACCACAATGAAAATGATTTTTGTAAAATGTTTTTGAATGTCATGTAAAAAATTTGTTTAAAAGGGATTTTTCTTTGTTCATGTAAGGTCTTCTTCTTAGGGAGCATTATGCCTAATGTCTCCAAGAGAGGAAAAGTCAAGGTGTCAGATCATTTCCCATGGGATGCCTCATTCGCATCAGGCCATGCCAGTTGATTGTACGATCTTGGAAGGCATCAAACCTAATGACACCACCAAGAAGAGGACACATCACAAGAAAAAAGAAAAATCATGCTATGAAATTTTGTCAAAATATGTCATCTATGTGTGCCCCCACTTTAAAGCGTTTGCTACACCATCTTGCTACACCATCACTGTGAGAAATTTATTTAAAGTAGCCAATGAAAGAAGACATGAGAGCCAATGTGGAAAGCATTATGCGAAGTCATATGTTTTTGAGTTGAGATACATCCTGAATGAGTATGTCACATGTGAGCCAACTTAAGGCAAGTTGTCCACATCCCAAGCTTGCTCTTATATGTTCATGAAAGGTTAATGGCTAGCCAAAACAAGTAATGACAAGTGAAATACGAGGAAAAGGATACTTAACCCCTTGCCCCCAATTGGTGCATGGAAAAGGTGAGTCGAGAATGGGTGATGATATTCTTCCCCTTGCGATGAATGGAAAACATGTAGTAGTGAGTATGTTATGATCCTACAACTATTGCATGACAAGGAGCATAAACTAATGTTATTTATTTTGATAAGTAAACAAAGTGTATGCTTGATACATATTTAATGAGATGTCTATGAGTTTAGGATGTACCAAGGTTACAATTGTCTTGGAAGAGTCTTGTGTGATAGTATTGATGTTGAGTGAAGGTTTGTTGGATGGGTTGATTTCTGTGAAAGGAAAATCAGTAAGACCATGATTTGGTGCTTTTGTTTTAGGCTCTAGAGGGGCATGGATACTTTGTTCTGTATAATCACATCCTTTTTCATTTTTCTTCATAAGTCTTTCAGGTTCGAGGTTGGCCTTGATTGTATACACTTTTTCAAATATGTGAGCAATGTCATTGTAACTTGGTTGGTATGAAATGTTATGCTTAGGTGGGTAAAGGATGAGTTCAGGTTGGTTTTGAGCTTGTTGCTTGTGTGATGGTGGTTAAATAATTAGGGGATTCTTTGGATGTCCCACGGGGTATGTATGTGGTTCATTGATCGAGTGGGATCTAATGGACACTTGTGCATTCATAACCTCATCGATATTCATTTGATGTATCCCTAAGGAAGACATCATTTTCTTGCACCATAATAGTTTTCCTAGGAGGAGAATTTGTATATGAATGACAATCCAATTTTTTTTGACTTTTAGGGATTGGTTCTTCCAAAATGTCGTCATCATAAGGGAGCTATCCATGGTTGAATTGTCTTGTTCTATGATGTTTTCCCACATAAGATTCTCATGATTTTCATCGATTGGATCGTGTAACACCATAATATTGTCTTCACTAATAGGAGAGATATTAGGAAGGGAAATTTGATTGTTGTCCATAATCTCATTGTCTTGTGCCATAACATCTACCCTAGTATGGGAGCTTTTAGGAAAGTGACAATCAAGAGGTGCATCACATGTCATGGTTAGATGTTGTAAAGAACCTTCATCACAAAGATGGGAGACATCAAGGGGAGGACAACTAGGATTTTCTTGTGTGTCAATGAGTGGAACTTCTTGTTCAAATAGACCCTTCCAATTGTTAGGAACATTAGGAAGGAGAGAAATAATGCTATAACTCTCAATCATCGGGTTTCTTGATACCAACATATCCTCCTCACAAATGTGTTTGTCATGATCACTCATAATTGTATCCTTATTCACTAAATTAGTGTAACAAATAGGGGAGGTGTTGGGAGACGAAGGGAAACTAGATAAAGTGGTGGCAATGCATTCATCTTGTATTGTCATACTATATTCCCAAGGGGAATGAGAAGGAAAAAAAGACCATGATTCTCAATGATTGTACCTTCTTTTGCCAAGATACCTTCGTCACTTAGAAGAGAGATATCAAGAGAAGTAAAATTATGATAATCATGGTTCTATGTGTTTGTATTCCCTTATAAATCATCATCCTCACAAATGGGAGAGATATGAGGGAGTGTAATTTTAAGAAAAGCATTTGCATTTTTAGTCTCTTGCGCTAAGAGACTCTCATAACTAGGACATGCATTGAATGAATGATAAACATGCTTATTGATTAACTTGTTCTTCGCAAACTTGGAAAGAATAGATACTAACATGTTTGAATAACAATCTATGCAAAATTAAAATGCAATGTAAAAGGATGAAAGGAAATGCAATTTTCATATGATAATTGACAGATTATGCTATGCAACAATGTGGGAATGCAAATTTGAAATTAAGCAATGCATGAAATGAGCTAATTTAAGCTATATTTAGTGAAATGCATGTTACAAAAATTCATCCAACTGATACAGATAGGTAATGGAAGCAATCAGAAGCTTAAAAACAAGGTTTTTCAGCTTTGTAAAAGGTAGTTTCAGGGGTGAAAAGGGATTAATCCGCCCAAGGTGGCGGGTGAGTCCTAGTAGGGATTTTTTTTGGAATTTATAGAAATTTCTGAGTGATTTTGATATTTTCTATGTTGTATGATGCAAACCTAAGATGCAAATGAAGAGTTTTAGAAATTTTTAATGATTTGAGATGCAAAAATGCAACCGATATGCACTTTCACTAATGCAAAATTTTGGAAACCATAGATGCCAATTAACTAATGCAAACCCTAATGCAAAGTCAATGCAAGCTAGATCTAGGATGACGAAGGAATCCAAATCAGAAAAGACAGTATTCCAAAAGCGGGTTCACCAAAATGTAAACAAATATTTTGGCACCCGAATGCTTTATAGTCCTTCTAGGGTTTTTCACCTAAAAGGATAAAGATTGGGCCAAAATGCAATGTTAACATTCAAAGATGGATGTGATGTGGGTTTAATGTGCCTAGATGAGATTATCTAAATGCAAAAAACTATTAAAAGGTATTGTTTACTAAATGAAAACTAAAGAAATGCACCTTGTTTGAAAACACATAGTGATATGCAAAAACACTTAGAAATGAAAGTAAATTGTAACAGTTCTAAATAAATGAAATTGAAGGTGTGAACCTAGAAACTTGCTGGAAACTAGAAATGAATTCTGAAATGTTGTTGATGCTAAAAATTTGGCCTATTGGGACTTATTCGCCATTTTGGGTGAATTAGTCCCAGGTCTGGGAAACTGTTCCAGAGCTCGTTTTAAACAAATGGGTATCCAAAACTGCAAAAAACCTTTTTTAGGCCTTGAAGATGGACTCATTCACTACTAATGGTGAATCAGTCCACTTTTGAATTTCTAAAAATCCAAAAGTGGAAACAAAAGCCCTCGATCTACTCTTCGGTTCCTAATAGGTGTCTGCCTCTAGAAGTCTGATTTCTGACATTGAAAGTGACTTTTTATTGATATTTTGGCTTTTCAAGGAAGAAGATGACTTCAATAAGTCTTCAACCTAATCTTCAATGACTTCCAAGCCTTCAAGATTTTTAAATCTGCAAACACACAAGAAGAGAAGGAGAAATGTTGGATGTTAGGGCATGGGGGTTTGCCTTGGTCAAACCCCTTTTTAGGTAATTAAAGAAATGATGTAATGAAGCATGAAACAATGGAGTTAATAGCTTGCTATGAAGATTGATCTTGAATTTTTTCAACAAGAGATAAAGATTCTGCCCTTGAATGTCTGAAAAATGCTTTCTTGGTGACTTGGAATGATAAAACCCTAGCTTGCTTGAGAAGAATAATGAATGATGAGTGAAGAATGAATGAATTGGTAATGAATTAGTGTTAAAAGACTTCTATTTATAGTCAATCCACCTTATTTTCCTGTTAATTTGATCCCTAAGGCTGACATGCAAGAGAAATAAACTTAAACTCCAAAATTTCTCACTCAAACCCTGAAAATGGTTGAAATGGGACTCATTCTCCATCAAGGGAAAATGGGTCCCACCTAGATGGGACTAATTCACCCCTAATGGTGAATGGGTCCCACAGGGGCCATTCTGCTAGCTGGAATATCAAGAAGTAAGAAAATCAGGTTTATATGATGACTTTGTTGGTTATTTGATCAATTATGCCTTGGGATGCACAATATGGGGCGATAGGGGCTTATTAATGATGATTTAAAGGGTGGATGAGGAAAGGCACACAAATTTCAATGTGAAAGTGTGATTAAATACACTTTACATCATTAAAATAGGGTCCATACAGCCTAGAAAGGCACAACATCCAATGTGAATGTGTAGAACACATTACAACACTAGATTAGAATTAGGTTTAATTTACAAGCCTTCTAGATTAATGTGATAATGTAATTAAATATATTTTGCAACATTGAATTATGGAAAGATAAATCCATTAAGTCTAGAGAGGCGTGAAATTCTTTTACAACACTTTACAACACCTTTACAATACATTGTTAAATGAATTTTATTTAGTTTGTAAGGGTCCAAGACCTAGTGTGTATGTGTAAAACACCTCACTACAGCAAATCAAGGCCTCATTAAGTCTGTGTCGTAGAAAAATGGCCCCTTTTTATTTTCATGGTCTTTTAGGCCTTTTCTCTTGATTCTTGGTCCATTTTGCTCTGATTTATTTATGTAATGTGGCTTGAACATTCACATTAGGTCCTTAAAATTCAAATTATGGCATCTTGTGAAGGTGTTGTGAAGTGTTGTAAAACATTTCTAAACTTTTCTAGGCTCTATTCATTACAACTCACTTAAAAATCTCCTTTTTATTCATCATCAAGTCCTATTTTGAAGTGTTGTAACAATATTTCACACTTTTCTAGGCATAATTTCACTATTTACACCTTTCTTATGTTTTATTTGACCCCTTTATGCCCTTATAAGGCTTAATTAAGTGTTTTTCTGAATGTAAACCTGACAAACAACATTAAATTTAACTTAATTTTCAACACCCACATTCAAGTCTAAGGTGGGACCCATTCACCATGGGTGGCAAATGAGTCCCTCTTGGCTCAAAATTCAAAATATTTCAAATTTTCTTTCTGGTTTTTATTTAAAATCACCTTATGTCGGCCTGCGATGAGGTATCATCAGGTTACTAAGGCACAAGTGTATAAATAAGTATTTTTCTTCTCATTCTAATCACCAATCATCAAGTTCACTAATTCAAACATTCAATTAGCATTTGAGCACTTTGTATCATCTAATCAAGCATCAATCAAACATTCAAAGGAATCTATTGACATATCTTCAGATTTTCTTCAACAAGGGTTTGGTAAGTTGATAACATTTGCATGTTATTAGTTTATCTTTCTCTTTCATTTCATCATTTTATTAAGGGTTTGGTTACCAAAGTGGGATTTGACCAAGGAAAATCCCTTTTCCCTAACCCTTAACCATTTTTCCCCTTTGTGTATGTGTTTTGTATGCAGATTTATCAAGCATTTAGGTGTTGAAAAGTGGAGAAGAAGTCAACAAAGTGTTTCAAGTCAACTACTTCCTATTTCAAGCTTGGAGAAGACATTCTGTCCATTTTCTGTAGGATTAACTTCATCAACTCGATAAGAAGACAACCTCAGATTTGGTGCTACAAAATTGGTACCTGATTTCTTAGAATTTTGGGAGAGGACTAATTCACCATCAGTGGTGAATGAGTCCCACCTTAAGGCTGGAAATCCAGATTTTGTCAGTTTCTGAATCCTGACACTCAAAAATTAGTTTTCGATAGTTTTCATCAGAAGCAAGACTGATTCACCATCAGTGGCGAATGTGTCCCACTGGTGATCTTCAGTGATTTCCATCAGCATTTAGAATATTCCAGATTCTCCATTCTCTTCCCAGGTGCACTTTGAATCAACCTTCTTCTATTTTTTTTGCATTTGTTCATTCTTAGTTCATGTTTGCAAACATCATTGTGTTTTACAACATCACTAATCTCTTAGGTTTTGCATTCATAGCTAGTGAAAAAGTTCATTTAGTTGCATTCATATCATTCCATTTAGTCCTAATTACATCATACATTACATAATTTGAGTGAACTAGCTAGATCTTTTGGCCCTTCTTTCTCCTTTTAGGTGAAAAACCCTAGAAGTGCTAGAAAAGACTAGGGTGCCAAAAATCTATAGTTCAAAGTCCAATTTATCATCATTTATTCCCAAATAAAGCAAGCAAAAATGGATACTTTCTCCGTGTCCACAATTTCTACAAAAACATTATTGTCAAAAAATTCACATGCCTTGTCCATGCTTCCATTTTGAGCCTATCTTGAAATGAAGGCATGCCAATTGCCGACATTTCTTTAAGGCATTCCATCCAAAAAATAATGTGAGCATTGGAAAGTTAGTGAGTTCACTAGCTTGGTAATGCGGTAGGGTTGACAAGGTAGGGGCAACATGAGAAAATGCCTCATAGAAATGGGGTCTCATGGTGATGTACATCACCATGAGACCCCATTTCTATGAGGCATTTTCTCATGTTGCCCCTACCTTGTCAACCCTACCACATCCAATGCTACCACATTTTGCATACATTTCTATGAAAACATTATTGTCAAACAATTCACATACCTTGTCCATGCTTCCATGTTGAGCCTATCTTGCAATGAAGGCATGCCACATGACCACATTTCTTTAAAGAATTTCATCCAAAAAATCATGTGAACATTGGCAAGCTAGTGAGCTCACTAGCTTGCCAATGCGGTAGGGTTGACAAGGTAGGGGCAGCGTGAGAAAATTCCTCATAGAAATGGGGTCTCACGGTGATGTACATCACCATGAGACCCCATTTCTATGAGGAATTTTCTCACGCTGCCCCTACCTTGTCATTCCTTCCGCATCAAATGCTACCACATTTTGCATACATTTCTATGAAAACATTATTTTCAAACAATTCACATTCCTTGTCCATGCTTCCATTTTGATCCTATCTTGGAATGAAGGCATGCCACATGACCACATTTCTTTAAGCCATTCTATTCAAAAATTCATGTGAGCATTGGCAACCTAGTGAGCTCACTAGCTTGCCAATGCAGTAGGTTTGACAAGGTAGAGGCAGCGTGAGAAAATGCCTCATAGAAATGGGGTCTCATAGTGATGTACATCACCGTGAGACCCCATTTCTATGAGGAATTTTGTCACACTACCCTGAGACGTACATCACCATGAGACCCCATTTCTATGAGGCATTTTCTCACGCTGCCCCTACCTTGTCAACCCTACCACATTGGCAAAAATCATGTTGCCTGTAACGCCCGTCGTGCAAACCCCAGAGAACACACACATAATGCGAATAATTTTTTTTTAAAATAATAGAAGTAACATGTAACAACATTAAACCATAAACACATAGCATAACACATAACATTAGTACACTTGGTTCTCTGGGGCACGCGAGGTTACATTGCAACCATGAAACAGAATAAAGAGAACGAAAACATCATAACCATTAAATTTATAAAAAAAACATATACAATGATACAACTGATAGTCATGATGCGAGTATGACAACATCGCACAATTACATCCATGATAAATCTTTTAACAACATCCAAATCAAACCTAACTATTACATCATTGAAATAATATTACATTACAATTTTCTTTGATACATGAATTACATTGAATTTCCCAAAATGGGGATTGATACAAGATTAATGAACATGAAGTACAACTGATCACTGGAACATCTGCACTGCGGAAAGTTGAGAAGACAAGACGCTGATGGGGAATCCAACGGGTGCGGAGCACGTTCCACCCAACCATGTGAATTACGAAGTAACTCACCCCCCATGCTCAGAGGTGACGAGGAAGTGAACCCGACCATGAATGTCAACCGACTCAACCACAATATGATATGAAACAAATACAACTCAAATATGCAATGCACAACCATCAACGTTCTCAAATCACATAACAAGTAAAACCAAGAACTCATCACAATAACATGAAGTACTAACACTTAACAATCATGAATCAAAATCACAAGAATTCAAATAAACATTATAAAGAGATAACATGAAGTACTAACACTTAACAATCATGAATCAAAATCACAAGACTTCAAAGAAACATTAAAAAGAGATAACATCCAGAGGCAACAACACAAACAACAAGGGTGTCAAGTGGAGAGTGTCATCGCATAGCTCTCATGGGATTTCCTGGCCCTTCCTCCAACTGAGACGCCGGCACCCATCTATGGATATCCTGGCCCTTCCTCCTAACTGAGGCGCCGGCACCATAGGGTAGCTAATGCGGAGCCAATAGTCTCTCGTGAAGACGAGCCTATGACTATGCCGACCACGGCCTTCTCAGTCTATCACTAGTCTAGGGTAGCCCTAATGCATAGCCGAGGAATCCAAAGTTTTATTATCTTGTGTTTTTAAAACTACCCAACCCCCTAAATCTATTGTTTAGGTTATCACTTGTTTACTACTCTTTCGAGGGTTATCCTGGCCCTTCCTCATCCGAGGCGCCGGCGCCCACGAAGAGCCACTCTCCCTCCTATGACCCCTAACATATCTCAAACAGGCAAGGGTTGGACTAACACATATAAGTCATAAAACCAAAACTCAGATACACGAGGTATTAACCATCTCGCAATTGCTCAAAATCAAAAGTCTCAACCAACTGTTCAACCCTTCCTCTCATAAAACCAAAAACTTCAAAGCCTACCAAGGCGAAGACGACATTATAAAATAACAAGCCTCTGGGATAAGGTTACAAAAATCAGCAACGGGTTCCCACAAAGACATCATTAAACGACAAGAACACATAAAAAATAAAACTCACATTACATTTTGCAAAGTTACACCATTAAGTTTGATTTTAACCCCAATTAAATAACTAAATGTGCTTATCTCAAAAGAATTCACAATTACAACCAAAAGCTAATTTTTGTTAAAAATATTCGTTCACCAAAACCATTAAAAAAAATGCCCTATTTAAATATGCAAATGCCCATATAAAACATTATTTAACATTTCAAATATATATACCAAAATTATATGTATATATATCTTTTTAAACCTAATTAGCAATATTACATAAAATAATTTATAATCATATATATTTTAATAAACTAAATTATAATTATTATATTTAATAAATTAAATCAAATAATTATAATTATTAAATTTCACAAATTAAATGTTTCCCCATATAATAATAAATAAATTCATATATACTATATAAATATATAATCAAATAAATAAATAAATAAATAAATATATATATATATATATATTATATATTATATAAATAATAAAAAAAATAATAAAAAATAAATAAAAAATAAAATAAAACAAAGGACCGCAGCCTGGCGCATCCGAAAGGACTAATGGATCCTTTGGGGACTTACGCGAGTGCGGGGAAAAGGGAGGGATGGGTACGGCAGGCCGACCCAGCCTCCCCCAATAAATTCATACCCTTTTTTTTATTTATATTTTTTTTAAAAACAATTTTATAACATTAAAAATTTCGTCCGTCTGGGCACGGATTCGGTCGGCCAATACGGCCAAAATAAAAATAAAATTTGATTTAAACATAATCCTGAATGTATGTAAATTACTGTGCAAAGAATATTTAAATTAATAAATATGTATATATATATATACGAAATTTGTATATATATATATATATCTCGAATATACTCATCTAAAAATTACAGAGGAATAATTTTTCCAGTTACAGGCACAGAAAACAGTAAGATATAAAAACATTATATATATATATATCTAAATATATTATATATATATATATACTTGCATAAATATAAAAAAACAAACAGAGACAGAATACAGAGAAACATATTTTCTTAAATGTTAAGAAAAATAGAGAAATTACAGAGCAATAACACAGATCCATTATATATTAAAATACTGAGAAAAACCCCAAAATTTTATTTTCTTCAATAACTGAATCATCTTTTTCTAAAATCCTATTTTGATAGATTGTATGTTTCAGAAGATCGGGGTTCTAGATTTGACAAAAATTTGGACAGTATAGTTGCTATGATTTTCTTTGTTTTCTAGACTAATAATTTGCCTTAGTTTTCAGTTTTCAACAGAAGTTCTCTATATTCACAAAAATTATTTTTAATAAAATCTATTTTTCTTTTCAGAAACAGACAGAGAATAGAAAGGGTACGAGGAAACTATGAGAGGAACCTGGAGTCCTAATGCAAATTTGAAGATGCCTGCTTGACTCTGATGCCCTCGAATCCGATTCCAATCCTTAGTCCAGAACGAACTCAACAATCACTGGAGCACTTCAGCTTTCTGTTCTTCTGTGTGTGTGTGTGTGTGAGAACTTCTCAAAAATTCATAATTAAATAAAATATATTGCCCATTCTTCAACACTCTCCAAAAATCCAAGATTAAAAGAAAAATCAATTCTTTAAAGCTAGCTTTTTCCCAACTCTCAATTCCTATTGGCTCACACTGTCTTTTTATTCTTTTATTGCTTTAATTCCTGTTTTGCAACTTTTCTTGCACCTCACATTACCTATTTATTTTAAATAAATTATTCACATAATTATCCACCACCAATTTAATAGATTAAAATAATTAAGTCATATTTAATATTTAATTATTAATAAATTGCAATAGAAGATTTTCAAAAATAATTAAAATATTTAAATATTTAAATATCATTTACTCCAACCTTAAAAATAAATAATTTATTTCAATCAATAAGATAAATCATAACTATAAATTCCCTCATAAATAAATTAAGACAAAACACATAACACAATAGACAATGACGACAGTTACACAAAATCAACTATACCAACAAATGAGACGACCTGACATCATGGAACGGGAGGACTTCATCGTCACCTCTGTATCAACATTTATCCGTTGGGTTATTTGGTGCTCGCCCTTTCCTGCCGAAGCAGGTGGAATCGAGGCTTATACCTGCAGTCCTGCATACAAACGAAGTTGTGTACATGTGCATATATACATATATATCAAAGCATTAAATCAAATACTGCATTGTGAGAAGGAATCGCAACATAACAGGGCACTTGCGAACGAGTGATGCTATATTGTCTTTCGTCACACCTATTCGAACAATTATAACATAATCAATGAATTACATTTCTAACTAACAATCATCTCATAGCATATTAAATTAAAACACTGCATCATGTTATAATTCAGAAAATCAACTGATATAATCAACCATAATGTCATATAAAGTAATCATGTCCAAAATGAAATAACAACATCATCTAGCATCTAACTAACCATATCAATCAATAACAGTATCATCATAGTATCTGACTAACCACATCAAACAATAACAGTATCATCACAATATCCAAGCAAAGCACAGACAATAATAAGTCTAAATAGTATGAGGGGTATTACATTGCCCCTACCTTGTCAACCCTACCGAATTGGAAAGCTAGCGAGCTCACTAGCTTGCCAATGTGGTAGGGTTGACAAGGTAGTGGTAGCATATGCCTCATAGAAATGGGGTCTCACGATGATGTACATCACCATGAGACCATTGTATTCCTCATAGAAATGGAATCTCACAGTGATGTACATCATTGCGAGACCCCATTTCTATGAGGCATTTTTTCATGCTCCCTTACCTTGTCAACCCTACTGAATTGGAAAGCTAGTGATCTCACTAGCTTTCCAATGTGGTAGGGTTCACAAGGTAGGGGTAGTGTATGCCTCATAGAAATGGGGTCATCACCGTGATACCTCATTTCTATGAGGCATACGCTGCCCCTACCTTGTCAACCCTACCGCATTGGCAAGCTAGTGAGCTCACTATCTTGTCAGTGCTACCACATTTTGCATACATTTTTACAAAAAAATTATTGTCAAACAATTCACATGCCTTGTCCATGCTTCCATTTTGAGCCTATCTTGCAATCAAGGCATGCCATATGACCACATTTCTTTAAGGTATTCCATTCAAAAAATCATGTGAGAATTGGAAAGCTAGTGAGCTCACTAGCTTGCCAATTCAGTAGGGTTGACAAGGTAGGGGAACTGAGAGAAACTACCCCATAGAAATGGGGTCTCATGGTGATACATCACCGTGAGACCCCATTTATATGGGGCAGTTTCTCATGGTTCCCCTACCAAATTGGCAAGGTGAGACCTCATGGTGATACATCACTGTGAGACCCCATTTCTATGGGATAGTTTCTCATGGTTCCCCTACCTTGTCAACCCTACCGAATTGGCAAGGTGAGATCCCATCTCTATGGGGCAGTTTCTCACAGTTCCCCTACCGAATTGGAAAGCTAGTGAGGTCCCCAGCTTGGCAATGCTCACATTATTTTTTGGATGGAATTCCTTAAAGAAATGTGAGCATGTAGCATGCCTTGATTGCAAGATAGGATCAAAAGGGAAGCATGGACAAGGCATGTGAAATGTTTGACAATAATTTTTTCATAGATATGTATACAAAATGTGGTAGCATTGGCAAGCTAGTGAACTCACTAGCTTTCCAATTTGGTAGGGTTGACAAGGTAGGGGCAATGTGATAAAATTCCTCATAGAAATGGGGTCTCACCATGAGACCCCATTTCTATGAGGAATTTTATCACGCTACCCCTACCTTGTTAACCCTACCACATTGACAAGCTAGTGTTTTGTCAATAGAGATTAAAACCAAAATAGTTTCAAAGATCTATCAATGTGGGAGGAGTATATTCAAATTTTGTGGAGACATGTATGAAAATTTAGTAGCATAGACAATGCAATTAGTTGTTTGATAAAATGCACATCACCATGAGACCCCATTTCTTTGAGGAATTTCTTCAAACAACCGATTGCCTTGTTTATTTTGTTTGATAAAATGTTGTGGTAGACATGTATGGAAAATTTTGTAGCATAGACAAGGCAACCAATTGCTTGGTATATTTGTTTGACAAAATACCTCAAAAAGATATGTCCTCGTGGACTAGAATGATTGGAGGATATGTACAAAACAAATTTTCAAGCATATGCATTTTGTAGGTGTAAAACCAATTCAACTGCATTTTCCAAAATCCCCCATGCCTATGCCAAAATGAAAGCTTTGGAGAGTGGTATGTACATCCATAGTAGAGGATTGAGAAATGATGTATTATTTTACTTACTTATAACTTTTTTCATATATATATATGTGTGTATACAAAATGTGGAAGCATACAAAATAAAAAAATCAAAGCAAGCCAAAATAGAATGAAAGAAAATGTGTAAAGAATTCACATACCTAAAAACCCAGAGTTTCAAATGGAGGAGTTCTACCCAATTGTGTAGCCTTTGCTTCTTCTTTCCTCAAACTCCTCAATAATTTGATTTTTTCAAAGCATGTTCCCCTCCAAACTTCAATTGTATATCACTATTCAGTGGAATTTATACTTGAATTGATATTATATTCCTTTCAACATGAAAACTCTACTATTTCATGCAAAGGTGGTGGATAGATCATGAAAAAGGTGGTGGAATGTTTAAAAATTGAATGCACACTTCACAAAATCATCAAAAAGCTTTTTTAGTCGGAACACATGCAGAACCAGGAGAATATGCAGAATGGGGCCTTGAGATCATAGGTGTATTGTGTTTTTTACCATTTTTAGAGCAAGACAAAATGTGCTCGTGTTATAACATGAGCGTGTTATGTCTTTCTAAAAACGACCATATCTCTACTACTTCAAAATGCGCTCACGTTATTAGAGTTTATTTTTTTATGTTTCTTTTCTCTATTTC
>VDFB02109396.1:84811-106818 GCA_007258455.2 Sequoia sempervirens
AACCCAATACCCTCTACCCTCAACCCTTAAACCTTTAAACCCAACTAAACTCTATACCCTAATCCCTCAACCCTCAACCATTAATTCCTCAACCCTTAAACCCTCAACCCTCAACCCTCTACCCTCTACCCTCTACCCTCTACCCTTAAGCCCTAATTCCTCAACCCCTATACCATCTACCCTATCCATTAGACCCTCAACCCTATAACCTCAATCCTCTACCCTCAACCTTAAAAGATCAACCCTTAAACCCTCTACCCTATACATTAAACCCTCAATCCTCAATTCTCAACCCTCAACCCTTAATCCCTCAACCCTCAACACTTAAACCCTATACCCTCTACCCTATATATTGGACCCTCAACCTAATCCTTCAACCATATACCCTCAAACCTATACCCTAAACCCTCTACCCTCAACCCTTAATCCTCAACCCTAAACCCTATAACCCTAAACCCTTAAACCTTCTACCCTCAACCCTAATCCCTCAACCCTATACCCTCAACCTAATACCCTAAACCATCAACCCTATAGGTCCTCCACCCTAATCCATCAACCCTATACCCTCAACCCCTATCCATTCTCTTTATCTATACATATCACCTCTCTCTCCCTCCCTCTCTCCTACCCTCTCCATCTTTCTACATACCTCTCACTCAATTAATCCCTACCACTCTCTCTTGCTCCCTCTCTATCTATCTCTCTCTCTATATCCTCCCAACCTCTCCATCACTCTCTCTCCCACTTTCCTCTCCCTATCTCTCAGGTCTCTCCCTCCCACCCACTCTCTCTCTCTCTCAGGTCTCCTTTGGAACCCTACCTAGGTAACTCTCTCCCCCCTTTCTCTATCTATCCCTCCCACCCTACCTAGATAAGTCCCTCTCTACTCCACCCCCCTCTCTCTCTCCCTCTCTCTCAAGTCACTCCCTCCCACTCCCTCTCCATCTCTCTCCCACTCCCACTCACTACCTATCTCTCAAGTCTCTCCCTCTCACCCCCCTCACATTCTCAAGTATCTCCCTCTGGAACCCTACCTACATAACTCTCTCTTTCTCTCCCCCCCTCTCTCTCTCTCTCCTTCTATCCCTCCCACCCTACCTAGCTAAGTCCCTCTCAACCCATTCTCTCCCACTCCATCTCTCTTACTCTCTCCCTTCCACCCCATCTCCCTCTCTCAAGACTCTCTCTCTCTTAGGTCTCTCCCTCCCACCTTACCTAGACAACTCTCTCTCTCTGTCTTAAACTTCTCCCTCCCTCTAAAGACATACATAAATACATACATACAAGCATAATGCATATGTACATACAATCCTACATACATACAAGCATTCATGTACATATGTACATACAATCTTAAATACATACATACATTCATTGATACATACATGCATACATACAGGCATACATATAGGCATACATACATACATACAAGCATGCATACATACATACATACATACATACATACATACATGACATACAAGCATACATTTACACACAAACATACAAATATATAAACATACATTCAATAGAGTATCATTTAACATAAAGCAAGATATAATGTGAGAACTTTATAATGCACTCATGTTATTTCTTGCTAGACATGCCTCACACAAACACAAAAAACTATGTAAAAACTAAGGTATAACACGAGCACGTTATAATGTACTTGCATTATATCTTGATTTGGGAATCCTCAAGCCCTAGGCTTCGTATTTTCTTTGGAATACCAACCCAAAGGCTTGGAGGGCCTTCCCAATGACCAGAAACATGTTTTTGCAAATTCTATAATATTTCACATAATCAAGTTTGTGCTCACCATCAGGATTGCACGTGTTTCAATTTCGAACAAATCAAACACCTAGGTAATGTTAGGGTCTCTCTTAGCTATCCAATGATGTAATTTTTTTCACTTTTTGACAATGTTAAGCCTTTGATCTATAATTTCTTTTGTTTGTGTGTCTCTTTTTTGGCAAAAAGCAATGTTTGGTGTTTTTTTTTTATAAATTAACTGTTCATCAAAATTCCAAATAAATTACATTTTTAGAAACTAGACTCCATTCTACAATTTTTTTTTAAATTTCAATTAGTTTCCAAAATTTGTAGGGGTAGCATGGCCAAAATTCTATGTTTCAGGAAGTTTCCACTTTGAAAATTAGTTAAAAATCAAATATTCATTAAAAAATTATCAGAAAAATCATGTATAAACTACATACTGTTAGCTAATTTCTCTTTGAATCGATTTTAAAAATACTAAAAAAAATTCACCATTCTACATTCCCACAAAAGTTGCTATGTTATGTTTTTTTTGAAAAAAAATCACCAATTTCTATGGGTACATCATTTGAACCTCTTAATCTCAACCATTTTCAAAATAAATTAGTAGTTTAGAAAGTAGAATCAAAGGACTATGATCCTTGTTTTTGTTGTATCTCAAAATTTTGAATGTAACTATCCTCAATTTCACGTCCAAGGTCAGTATTTCTTGATTTCAGAAAAAAGTGGCCACTTAAGGCCCCTTTTTGGCCCCCCATCTTTTTGCATTTACCTGAAGACTCTATTTAGCTGATTCATTACTCTTAAACGTTCATGAAGAGAAGATTGCTGCACTTATTTGGAAGAAACTTTCTTAGATTTATTAGGCTAAATCCCTAGTAAATAAGTTGTTCCTACAAAAGAAGATGTATTCTCTGTGGATGGAGGAAGGAGGATTTGTCATAGAACACCTGAATGCATTCAACATGCTTGTTTCCTAGTTGAACTTTGTTGGTGTGGAAATGGAGAAGGAGGATCACTGCATGACTTTTTTGTGTTCACTTCCGGATTCTTGTGACCACCTTATCATGGCCATTGGAATTACCACTACCACCTTTAAGATGGATGAAGTGGTTGCGTCATTGGTATCTTAAGAGATGTGGAGAAAATATTCTAAAACAGATAAGGAGGCTCTGGTGGTTTGAGGAAGAATGAAAGAAAAAGGAAAAAAGAAGAACACAAAGCAAGAAAAGTCAGAATCAAAATCTCATGGGAGATCTAAGTCTCCTGGTAAGACCAAGGCGAAATGTTAGAATTGCAGAAAACCTGGTCATTTACACAAAGATTGTAAAGAGGAGAAAAAGAAGAAAAAAGAAGACATTTTGTGATTCTGAATTTGATAAATACTCTAAGGATGATGCAAATTCTTTTGTCATTGCCTTGGCAATGCATGCATCACAAGATGTGTCACTAATAGACTCTGGTGCTTCTTTCCACATGACTTTGCATCAAGATTAGTTTTCTAAGTATGAAAGTAATGATGGTGGGAAGGTGTACTTGGGTGATGACTCTCACCTAAACATTGTTGGTCGTGGAAGAGTCAAGATAAGATTCCCAGATGGTAGAGTGAAGGGGATCAATGGTGTCTTGCATATCCCTAATTTGGGACAAAACCTTCTTTTTTTAAGTATGTTGAATGATGTGGGTGTGCAAGTTGATTTCTTGAATGGAGGATGCAAGTTGACAAGAGGAGCTATGTTGCTTGCTAAGGGTGTTTAGATACAAACTCTTTTTCAGTTGGATGCATGCATAGTTCAATGCAATAGTTCTTTTGTGGAAAAGAAGAAAATAACTTATGAGTTACTCTCATCACCATTGGAACCAACAACAAAGAAGAAAGTTGCATCTACTTCTGATGGTCATGCTTTGTGGGTACCCAAAGGTGCTCATGCTTTGGAGATGAAGTTACCTACTAAGAAGAAAATACTTTGGCACCAAATACTTGGTCACATTGGTGAAAAGGGTTTAAGAACCCTAAAAAATTAATTCCTTGTTGAGCGGCTCGATGATTGTAATCTTGAGTTTGATTGTTGTGAACAATATATTTATATAAAGCAAAACCATGTTCAATTTTATCACAGTTCTCACAAATCTTCTAGGGTTTTGGACTATGTGCATTATGATGTTTTTGGTTCTATAAATGTATTATCAAATCTTAATGTTTTGTTTCTTTCATAGAAGATTACAATATGAAATTTATTTATTTTCTCAGAAGTAAATATTTCATCTTCAATCAGTTTAAGGAGTTTAAGGCCTTGGTAGAAAATCAAATTGGTAGGAAGATAAAGTGTTTGAGGACTAACAATAGTGGTGATTTTTGTTCTATAGAATTTGATAAGTTCTATAAAGAATGGTGGATTGAAATGCATAAGAAAACTCCATATACCCCTCAGCAAAATGGAGTTACGGAGAGGATAAACATGATGTTGATGGAGAGGGCTAGGAGTATGCTAAGTGTAGCTGGCCTTGAACAAAATTTTTGGGTTGAAGCTATTGCCACTACATACTATTTGGTAAGAATATCTTCTACATTAGCTCTTGTTGATAAGACACCTATGGAGGTGTGGTTGGGAAAGAAGCCCTCATTGAGAAATCTTTGTGTGTTTGGTTGCGAGGCATATGCTCATGTTCCAAGGGAGAAAAGGTCGAAGTTCAAAAACAAGGATATCAAGTGTATCTTCATTGGATATGGTATTGGTTTGAAAGGGTGCAAGCTTTGGGATCCAGTGGTTGAAAAGGTTCTCTACAGTCGAAGCGTTATCTTCAAATAGATGAAACCTTCTTCCACTATTTGGTAGCCTATAGAAGAATAGAAGAAAGAAGATGTGGTTTAACATCCTCTTGACCCTAAGAAAGTTGAACCTAAAGCCTAAAATGGACCTGATGATGAGGAGAGCTTGAGAAGCTCTAAAATTTTTGAAGAAGAAGAATAGCCTCAACCTCAACAAGTAAGGAGGTCTATGAGAGACAAGCGGTAACTTGATAGGTTTGGATATTCACCTGAAATGTTTGGTGATTCAATTTTGGATTTTGGTTGTATTTTTGCTTTGATTGCTAACACTAATGAGCCTAGGACTGTTAGGGAGGCTATGGGTATGAGTGATGTAGATTCCTGGATGAAATCCATGGATGAAGGAATGGCTGCACTAAAGAAAAATGATACATGGGATCTGATACCTTTTCCTAAAGGACATAAACCCATTGAGTGTAAATGGGTGTTTAAGAGAAAATCTGGTCTAGATGGTAGTCTTGAGAAGCATAAGGCACATTTGGTCACTAAGGGATATTCTCAAGTGGAGGGAATTGACTATGGTGAGATTTTCTCTCTTGTTGTGAAGTTGATATCTATCTGATTCTTGTTATCACTTGCAACAACATATGATCTAGAAGTGGAAAAAATGGATGTGAATACAACATTCCTTCATGGTGACTTGGAGAAAGAGATTTATATGTCACAACCAAAGTAATTCATGGTTAAAGGTAAAGAAAATATGGTTTGCAAGTTGAAAAAGTCTTTGTATGGTATTAAGTAGTCTCCTATAATGTGGTACCAAAAGTTCGATAATTATGTGTTCTTATTGGAATTTTTGAGATCTAAATCTAACTATTGTGTGTATTACAAATTTGATAATGGTCGTATTCTCATAATTGCATTGTACGTAGATGATATGTTATTTTTTGGGAATGGTAAAAGTTTGATTTCATATTTGAAGTCTCAGTTGTCAGCATAGTTTGAGATGAAGGATCTAGGTGCAGTGAGGTATATTATAGGGATGGAGATCAAAAGAGACATAACTAATAGAAAGATTTGGTTAAGCTAGAGCAAGTATGTGAATACAGTGTTGGAGAGGTTTAGCATGACAACTTGCAGATAGTTAGTTGTTCCTGTAATGTAGGGGATGAAGATTTTTGTGGAGGATTGTCAAAAATCTCCTACTAAGATGGAGGACATGACCAAAGTATTATATGTGAGTTTTGTTGGTAGTCTTATGTATGTTAGGTTTGTATGAGGCCAGACACTACCCAAGCAGTGGGAATCCTGAGTTGGTTTATGGCTAATCCTGGATGGGTGCATTAGGATGTAGTGAACAGAGTGTTTAGATATTTGTGTGGTACTTCTGAGTATTCCTTATGTTTTCATGGTTATCCTACTGGACCTCTAAACTCAGTGAGTATTTGTGGATATGTGGATTCAGATTGGGTAGGTGACATTGATAGTAGAAGATCCACCAGTGGATATGTGTTCACGATGTATGCTGGTGCTATTAGTTGAATGAGTAAGTAGCAGGCTTTAGTTGATTTGTCCACTATAGAAGTAGAGTACATGGAAGCTACTCATGCTTGTAATGAATCCATTTTGCTTAAGCATTTGTGTTATGATATTGGTTTTGATGCAGGGAAGATTACTATCTGTTATGACAGTCAGAGTGTCATTTACTTGGTAAGGAATCCTACTTTCCATGCCAAAACAAAGCACATTGATGTTCAATTTCATTTTTTTCATGATATGGTGGAAGATGGAAAGATGAAGTTGGAGAAATTTGACACCTTGATGAATTTTGCAGATGCATTGACAAAGCCAGTGAGCACAAAAAAGTTCAAATGGTGTTCAGATTCTATGGGCCTCACGACCTCTAGCAATTAAATCTTGTTACTTTCATTGGCTCTTCAAAGGTGTTCGAAAAGTGGGAGAATGTTAGGAAAAAGGTGTCTCAACCTTTTATTTTTCTAAATATTAAAAGTTGCTGATTTTCTCACTTTGTCTTTGTGAGTTACAACTTGTAGTTTCTATTCAAATGAGGAGTCAATTTGGAAAGTATTTTTTTACAGATGGAGTTGTGCATAAAAGTTTTTTCTATTTTCATGTTGAGTTTACATGGAATGTGAGTTTTCAAAGAGCAATTATTTTGGTAAGGGAAAATTTTGCAGATTGGCATGTGGTGATAATTGGAAACTTACCATTGTGTGTCTGTAGTGTTTTTAGTGCTTTCCATGTTGCATCTTCAACCTTTGGTAGTTGTTTTAGGAATTTTTATTTTATGCATTGTAAGCTCTTATATATTGAGCACTTGTGTATTTTTGGAGTAGTATGAAGTTGTGTTGAGATACCATTATGTTGCTAGATTTACTCCAGAATTGTAACAAAGATAAACTCTTGTAGAAGCTTGCATTGCGAGTGTATTGTAACCATTGTTTATAGATAATACATTGTTCAAGCTTTTGGAGTGTGGGGTTTTTTGCTTGAAATGGTTTTCCCCATATATATTTGGTGTTATGTGTTGTTATTGTATCTCTGATGTTGTTTTATCTTTAGTTGTAATGTGCATCTTCTTTATTGTAATTGAATAAGGGTTTGAAACTGTAGAAATTTTCACATTCTCTCCTATGATAGATTAGTGTTGGAAGCTTTTTCATGTACCTGGCTTCCTTTCATTTGTTGTGTGGAATGTAATCCTTAAGAGGAGGGGTGTTGGAATATTAAGGTACACCTTAATAAATTCATCTTAGTGACTTGTTTATTTTTATTATTTAATAATTAATTATATTACTATAAGTTTGTAGTTGAAACAAAGAAAAATATGTTCACCATCAATAGGGTATCAATGATGAACCTAATTTTTATTCGATGGATGTTTCATTCAATTATGAAGGCCAAAACACGCAAATAACAAGAAACTAATCCTATCTATTATAGCAATGAAAAGGAGAGTTTTGAGAGCTTGAAATGATGTGCACCTTGTATAAAACTTGTTTTTAGGCCACAAAGGATTCATTCACCTTTAATGGTGAATAGGTCCCTATTACGTTTCCGAAAAATGACTTATGGGTTTTATTCCTCTCAGTTTGCACTCTCAAATACCAGGTTTTCACTGCTTCAAGCCCTACTAAGGACTCATTCACCTTTAGTGGCCAATGGATTCTTTTAGGGTTTCAGAAAACTAATTTCCGGGTCCTGTACCTCAATGTCTACACTCTCAATTCCTATATTTCTAGCTCCCGAAAGTTGAAAATTAATTTTGTAGAACTCTTTCTATGATCTTGCAATAAAGGTGACAACTTTGCAACTTGACAACTTTAACAATTTTGCTCCAAATCTTTCTCTTCAACCTAAATCCTACAAATACACATTCAAGAGGAGAAAAGCTTGTTGATTGTTAGTGCATAGGGGTTTTCCTTGGTCAAACCCCTTTTAGGTGATTAAACCAAATGATGAAATAATGAAATTAAAGCATGAACATGAAATAATAGAGTTTTGATACCTTGGATGTTGTCTTGGAAGATAAATATGCAATCTAACATGTAGTGGCCATGAAGAATGTAGATCTTGGATGTGAAATAATGCTTGCAGGTAAGTCATCAATGCTATATTGACAATCTTAGCTCAACAACATGCATGAATGCATTAAACCCTTGACATGATGAAATGATCTTGAATTGCTGCGATAGAATTCACTAATAAACCTTGAAATGCCTTTGAAAATGCTCTTTTAGACTCTATAATACTCTTGTGAATGTACTCTTGAGTGCTCATGAAGATCTAGGATGAAACTATGTGAATTAACCCCTTATTTATACTAATTTTATAGATTAACCCCAAAATTCAAATAATTTAAGTTGACCTCAGATCTGGGTATTAAAATCATAAGGATCCCACCACAATTAAATTCAAAAATGGGTGTCCTACTGAAGGAGGACCCATTCTCCACTAAAGGAGAATGGGTCAGATGTAGTACCCCTCCATTTTGCTTATGTTTTTTGTTAGCATGTTTTCACTTTAATAGACCCTGGTACTTTGTTTTGATGTATTGATCGCTGACATTAGAGTGATGGTGGATTTATTTTGTGATGTGAGGATACATTGTATGGTGGTAATTATTTCTGGCATGCTGTATGTTAGCATAGATGTTTAATTCAAATGTTACTGCCATATATATGATTATGTTAGATTAATTGTTATTTATTTTGTCAGTTAGATGTGATATTGTATTGGTGAGGAGAACGGAGTTGCATCACTCGCTTGCAAGTGCCCTGTGATTTCCACGATCTTCTCCTCACGGTGTGTTTGAATCATGGATTATATACATGTATGTTATATGTCTGATTGCAGGATTGCAGGTACATGACACCGACTCCACCTGGCTTCACAGGTCTGAGCGTGTCCAGACTCAACGGTAATGTTGATTGGGAGGTAGTAACAAGGTTTTTCCTAGTCTAGTCTCAAACCCAGTCACAGTATGTTATCAGTATAGGTCTGGTATTTTTAGTTGTCTGGTCTGGTCTGTTTTGATTATTTGTTATATAAGGTTTATTTTGTGAATTTAATGTTAGATTAAAGTTCTTTATAATTTAATGTCTATTGAAATTAATTTTAAATATTGTAGATAAAAGCTTCATATTTTATTTAATTAATTAAATTAGTTTATTGGTACAATAATTTAGTCATTGAGATTAAAATTATTTTATTAAATTAATTAATTAATTAATTAAAGTTACTTATATTGTGAGAATAGATTAAATATAAATTAAATGTTTTGTTGGAAATGGGATTTTAAATATGTATAAAAATAATGAAATTAATTTGATTTTTGAATTCTTTAATTCTGTTAAATGGAATAAATTCTTGATAAGTGTGAGGAGAAAATATCCGTGGGTGGATAGTAGATATTTTCTTGAAAATTGCCATGTGTGTTAGTTAAATTTAATGCAAAATTCTTGTTGGGATTTTTCTTAGAAAGAATATTGTGAGATCTGGGGAAAACAAGAAAAACACTTCACGGGAAAAGAAAAAGAGAATTATGTTGAAGAAATTGGAAAAAAAATTATGATTTCTTTTGGGGTTTTTGTTTTAAATTTTTGGAAGAAGTTCTCGGATACATATTTGTTTAGTATTTTGCAATCTTTTGGAAAGAGGTGACTTAAAAAGGGTTTGGGAAGTTGCACGCAGTAGGCAAAGCTTCTCTTCAATAGTCAAATTCTTCAAGCTATAGGAATACAGGTTCCATCCTATTTATTTAGTTTATTTTCTTTTGAAAAGATTGCATGTGTAAAGAATTAGTTTTGTGGAAGTTTTGTTAAAATGTGTTAATTTAAAAGATTGCCTGAGGAAATTATTGTGTTTGTAACTTTTGTTCTTCTCGATAGATTTTTGTTGATAATATTCTGTAGAAAATTTGTTACCTCTCTGTGCATTTTACGAAACAATATTTTATAGTGAAATCAGAGGGCAACACAAAAGATTTTGTTAAACAATAGAAAACTTAATTGAAACCTCTGGGAAGGACTTTGATAAACATTACCTATAAAAAAATTGGTAAGTTGAATTGAAAATCCTCTATTGTTGAAATCGAAGATCTTTGACAAAATTTGTATTAAATTGATAGTTTTCTCAAATTCCTGTAGAAAACCTCTGCAAAAATTATTGCCTGGTTTTAATATATTTGTTGATTAAATTATATATATATATAAATCTATATATGTATATGCATATAAACAATTTATATACATATACATATACAAATTTACATTTTTGTATTATGAAATTTTAATTTCAATAAATCAAATTTCGTACGCGAATTTATAAAATCGCATGAAATTGTATCACGAAAATTTGAAATAAATAAATGTGTTCTTGAAAATCATCGTAAGGGCGAAATGAACAGGGAAATTTATTTAAAAATAAATGTTTATTTTTAGGGCCGCTGGGGTTACCCTCACAGCCGCCCCATAAGGGGCCACGGCTGTGGAGGCAGCCAACGCTGCCCTCACAGGAAGCGCATGGCTGCTAACATAGTTGTTACCCTGTATGGGTAGGCTATGAAGGCAGTCGTGGTTGTATTTACATAGCCCTATGAACGAACGAACTTTGCCGTGTATTTTCTTTTAAAAATTTTGATAATCTTTTATGGAATGAAATTCAAATTTAGGTTTTAGAATATAAATGTATATATATATATATCATATATATAAATATATGTATCTATTAATTTGTATATATATATATATATATATTTATATATCTATAATTATATATATACTTATATAATTTTGGGAAAATAGTTTTAGTATTAAGATAAGATTTTCTTTTAAATTAAAATGCATGTAAAGCTTAAGATTAACTATTTTTTTTTTTAAAATATTGAAAGAGAAAATTTGGTATTTATTTTTATGAGAAATTGAGAAAATCAAAATTAGATTAACTATAACATTTTCTTTTATTATTTGAGAAAAGAACTATAATCATGTTGTTTGATTTTCATGCTAAAAGAAATGGATTTGATTGGATTTAAGTAAATCCTAATATTAGATTCTTATTGTGTCTGAATTTTCTTTAAGTTGTTTTTGAATTCTTATTGGGAAAATTGGGGATTGTATGTGATTTTAAGTCTTCCAGATGTAATTTCTTAAAGGGAGTTAATTTTTATAATGGTTTCATATTTTGAACAAACTAGGGTAGTGCACATGGTTTTGTTTGGTTTTTAGACACCTGGTTCTATAATTAGGTTGTGATGTCCTTTGTTATATGATTGGTATTGATGCTAGTTTATGTGCATCTTGTCTACCTTAGTTAGTGGACTTAGATTCCTTGTGTTATTTTTAGGGGAGTGGCTCTTAATGAGGGCCAACACACAAAGTGGTGCCAGGGTAACTCATGTAGAGTTAGTTAATCAGTGAAAACTAAAACATGTTAGGTAGTCTATAACCTTTAACTAGATTAATAAGCCTCACTCATAGACTCAAGGGCTAGTAAAAACTTGAGAATGAGTCGAGAAGGCCTGGAATGGAAAAATCGATATCTTGTTATTTTAAAAGATATTCTATTCTGCAACAGATTGCATGAGGGGTCGGGTTTCGTAAGAGGTTACCAAGGTAACCCAAGATGGGGGCCAAAACCTAGGAAGAAATACCTGGGTAACCTATGCAACATTGTGATGACACTCCACCTATAATAACAGTGACCTTGTGAACTTAGTATTTTTTATCATTCTGTTCTGGAAGCAATGTAACCATTAAGTTAAGTTTGTATTTGTATAGTTTAGTCAATGGTTTTACTTGTGTCTAGGGAACCTTTTTACTATCTCCTAGCATGGGGGGTGGACCTACGGGTGCCACATGGTTGGGTGGAACGTGCACCTTACTCTGTTGGGTCCCCAGTTCTTGTTCGTGGCAACAAGTACTTCTTGGATGGAGGGCTCGTGAGTGGAAATGTATTTTCTTATTTTTATCAGTGGAAACTTTACATATGTATCACTTCTTAATTGTTAACGAGGTGAACAATTGTAATATGTAATTGTATATTTTTATTTGACCTACCTCATTTGGAGAATGAGTATTGTAAATTTTATTTCAAATGCAATGTAAGAAAGAATATTATTTGTACTATATATTATTAATGATGTAATTTAAATGTTATTCAATGTATGCTCTTAATTTTATGTGAATTAAATACATGTCATGTTAAATACTTTTGTCATCTATGGGATTTTCAAGTAGTGTGTCGTCGCATATCTTAGGGAATGTTTGCAATTAATAAAGTTTATATTAACATTTAAAAAAAAAAACTATTACACTTTCGTAGTCATTGCAACATTCTTTAGGTTACAAGATGGGGCATTACAGGGTCATGGCATAATTTCTAGGACCAAGCTTCGGGGAGGTGAAAGTACATAAAAAATCCACCTCAAAAATGTAAAGAAAGGGGTGTCCTATGGGGGAGAGGACTCATTTTCCAATAAAGGAAAATGGGTCCTAGCAACATTTCAGGACGCTAGATTTTCCAAATTAAATGTCATATAATATCATTATTTGGTGTCGGGGTAGATCCTTGAAAAGAGGGCTTGAATTTGAATTAAAGGGACCAATTAAACTCAATTAAACACCATTAATTAAGAGGACCCTATATAAATGTGAAAGTGTGTTACAACACTTTACAACACCTAAATAAGGTACAAATTAAGTACATTTCATTAAAAGGGCCCCATTAGGATTAATTCATTAAATAAATGCTAGGAAAGTGTGAAAGTTTGTTACAACACTTTACAACACTCTTGCAATGGAAAATTTACGGTAAATTTTAATTAAATAAGGACCCTAGAATGGTGTGAATGTGTACAACACATTACAACACTATTCCAAGATACAATTAATTCAAATTTATGTCAATTATCCAAATTAAGTATGAAAAAGGATTACTTTTTTCGACACTACCTTTTGCCCCCACTATAGTGAGAGGATGACCCCATGTCAAACTCACACTAAAGTAGAAATTCAAGACACTTAAGTATGCATAAATAACAAACATACATGATCATACCCTATCAAAAGGCCAAGAGAAATAGTGAAAACTAAAGATCAAGCACAACCATCCCAACGTGATGTGGAGCGGGGTTGTTTGTCCAAGAAAAAGGATAAATCTTCGATAGTACAACATGATGTGGAATAAATCTAGGTTGTTTTTTCATAACATATGCTACTCACTCTAGGGTAGTGGAACCTCAGTCTATCCACTAGGAGAGTTATCCCAACAAAGTGGAAAATGAGAGAATTATATTAGCCTCTCATACCATATCAAATTTATCCTCCTGACAACTTCGATAAGGCACCATAATGTAATGCTTTTTGTAAATGCTTTTGAATGAAAATTTTTGTTAAAGGGGATTTTTCTTTGTTCATGTAAAGGTCTTCTTCTTAGGGAGCATTGTACCTAATGTCTCCAAGAGAGGACAAGTCAAGGTGTCAGATCATCACTCATGGGATGCCTCATTTGCATCATGCCATGATGGTAGATCGTACACTCTTAGACGAAATCAAATCCAATGACACTACCAAGAAGAGGACACATCACAAGAAAAAAGGAAAATCACACCATGAAATTTTGTCGAAAGATGTCATCAATGTATGCCCCACTTAAAAGCGTTTGCTACACCATTACTGTGAGTAGTTGCTTTAAAGTAGCCAAAAATTTTATGTAAGACATGAGATTTTTCCTTAGAAAACCCTATACCAAGTCATACGTTTCCGAGATCAGCTGCATCATGAAATAGGAAAGAATGGTTTCCCCCACAAATACAATGCTAAACCTAGAAAGAAAAGTATGTTACATGTGACCCGACTTAAGGCATGTCATTCACATCCCAAGCTTGCTCTTACATATACATGGAAGGTGGTCAAATAGCCACAAGAGACAACAACAAGTGACATATAAGGACAAAGCTACCTAATCACTTGCACCCACTGAGTGCAGGACAAGGATGAGCCAAGGATGGATGATGGTATACCACTCCTTTCGATAATGAATGTAAAACATGCAATAGGGAGTATCCTATGATCCTACAACTATTACATGGCAAGGAGCAGAAACTATTGTTATTGTTTATAAAGAGTAGATAAAGTATGGACTTGATGCCTATCTAATGTAGTAGCTATTAGTTTAGGATGCAACAAAGTTAAACTTTTCTTGGAAGAATCTTTTGTAATAATGTTGCTATTAAGTGAAGGCCTGTTTGATGGTTTAATTTCTATCAAAGGACAATAACCAAGACCATGAGTTGTTTTTTGCATGTTAGGTTCTATAGGGACACAGATACCTTGTTCTCTAGCACCACATCCTTTTCCACTATAACCAAATTTTCTTGTAATTTCATAACCTCTTCCATAAATATTTTCCATTTCTGTAGGATTTAGTGGTTGTTCATAATTAACTTCGTCAAAATTTGTTGTGTAATTTGCTTGATCCTCTAAAGTAGTTGAGGTGGATGCTTTGAATTTTGTGTTGACATTACCACTTTTTCTTTTTCCTTTTCAGACTCTTTGTTTATTATCTTGTAGTTTCCCATGAATGTAGGTGTGAAATCTAAGGAACCCCAATCATCTTCCAATAGCTCAATCACTTCCTCAGTTTGCTTCTCATGTTCTTCCTTTGTTATTTTCCCTTTTGATTCTTGATTCAATGCTTCCAAAGGATCTCACCCTTCTCTCTTAGAAATCAAACAACATTCAGGTTTAGGATCAGCCTTAAGTGTGTAAAATTTATTGTTATAGACATACTTCATTATGCAGTGAAGAGTAGAAGGCATCCCATTCATTTCATGAATCCATGGTCTCCCTAAAAGGAGATTGTAAGAAAGATCATCAGGCATAATGTGGACTAGAGTTTGTAATGTTACGTTCCCAAATATGATAGGTAATTTGATGACTTCAAGTGGTTGTTTCTCTATGTTATCAAATCCATGAATAGATAAAGAATTGGGTTTAATATTTCTTTCACTCATTTTTATATTTTCCAAAAGGCTCACATTACACACATTCAGGGCTAAACCATTGTCTACAAGGGTTCATTTTATCACAATTTGATCAATATGGACTATTATGTTGAAGGATTCATATTTCTTTTGAATTTTTAGGGAAGGTAACTCACTCTAGTGAAAAAACAATATCTAAGTTCATGTCATTCATTCCTTGAAATAACACTATCACATCATTTGAACTAGTGTTAGAAGGAATCATAAATTTTTGCAAAGCCTCTTGAAGAATGCTATGATGACTAGGTGATTTTTGAAGCAATTCCCATATGAAAATCTTAGTGCGAATATTCTTAATATGTTCAACAAGATTGTATCCCTTTCCAATATTCTCGGGTAAATGAGGAGCACTAAGAAAGATAGGGTTAGGCAAGGGTAATGAGACATGAGTTGTTTGTTGTTTCCTATTATTCCTTGTATAGTAGGTATGCACAACTGTACTATAACCCGTTTATTGTGAAGTGTTACCATCGTCAAGTGTAATCTTGTTTTTTCGGTGGTTCAAAGATTAAAAAAAGGTTTGTTTTGAACTTGTGGTCACTATGAGGGTGGGTAAATAATTAGAGGATTCTTTGGATGTCCCACATGGTATGTAGGAGGTCCAATAATCAATGGGGATTTAATGGACACTTGTGCATTCATGACCTCAATGGTTTCAATTTGATTTCATTCTAATGAAGAGGATTTTAGTGTCTCTTCATCATCTTCATCTAAGGGAGCCTCATCCCTAATAGGAGAGTTTTTATGAGAGCAACAAACTAGATGTCCATGACATTCAATGGTTGGTTCTTCTAAAGTAACTTCATCACATGTAGGGGAATCATCAATGGTTGGGTTTTCTTGTTTATCAATGATGTCATTCTCTTTTTCCATAATGTTTTTCCTAAGGGAAGAGAGACAACTAAGATTTTCATGATTTTCATCGATTAGATTTTCTAACATCAAAGTATCTTCTTCACAACTAGGAGAGATACCAAGAGAAAAAAAATGTGATTGTCATGATTGTCTGTAATTTCATATCTTTGTCCCATAACATCTTCCAAAATAGGATAGGTAGGGGAAGGAACATAAAGAGGGTTATTATATACCTTAAAATTTTGATCATCTAACACCAACCTATTGTCCTTACAATATGATTTTCATGATTCCTTACAATTGCATCCTCTTTCACTAAAACATTCTCACAAGCAAGGAATGAATGGATATTAGGTAAGGTGATATTTAGAAATGTGTCTATGATCTCATTCTCTTGTGTTATAGTATCTTGCCAAGGGGGAGGAGGAGGACAAACAAGACTCTAATGATTCTAAACAATTTCATCTTCTTTCACCAAGATACCTTCATCACTCATAGGAGAAGAACAATTATGATCATCATGGTTGTCTACGCTTTCATCTTCTTCTATCACATCATTCCCACAAATAGGAGAGATAAGAGGGATTGTAGGTTTAAGGAAAGTGTCAAAATTTGTACTCTCTTGTGCACTAAGAGACTCTCATAACTAGGAGATGTATTGAATGGGTGACTAACATGCTTATTGACTAAATTTTTCTTTGTAAACTTGGAAAAGACAAATACTAACATTTGTGAAAATTAATCTATGGCATGCAATGAAATGACCTAGAATGAAATGTGTAAATGCAGTTTTGACTTTTGACAATACACTAAATGAAGCAAATTAAGCTAGATCTAATGAATTTGATGAAACAAAAAATCTAAAAAATGAAACAGAAAAGTAACAACAGTAAACAAAATCCAAAGACTAAGATTTCAAATTCCAGAAAATGCAGATCAGGATCTAACAGGGACTCATTTTCCAGTAAGGGCAAATGGGTCATGGTTAGGTATTTTTGAAATGTACCTAGTGATTTCTAAATGATTTTTGATGCTTTTTAGATGCCAGAAGGTATAGGCTCAGCCTGATCAGGGACTCATTTTACAGTAAAGGCTAATGGATCCTAGATTAGGGTTTTAAAGAGGTGAAAACTATAATTTTTAAGTTATTTTATGTGCTTTTTGTGCCTAGTTTCAAATTGTAACTCCTGTGACAAAAATTTCTAGAATTTGATTACCTAATGCAAGTGAAATGAAAGGTAAATGATGACCTATATGACACCTTTTGAAATGAAATTTTGAATCAAGTTTTGAATATGAATGGTGAAAATTACACTAATATGCAAACACTATTCAAATTCAATGTGATATGCATGCAAATTTTTGAATTTTTTAGATTTAAACAATGCAAGAATGAAAATTTAAACCCCTATATGCCATGTTAACTAATGCACAATGAAGAAACCCTAAATGAAATGAAAATCTAATGAAAACTAGGATCTAGGTTTTTGATGCACTCCAAATCAAAAATTAGGATGTTCAAAGAGGTTGAGTTCACCAAAATGAAACATAGAAAAAGAGGTTCACCATTAATAGGGTATCAATGATGAACCTAATTTTCATTGGGTGGATGTTTCATTCAATTATGAAGGTGAAAACATGCAAATAACAACCAAAAACTAATCCTATCTATTATAGCAATGAAAAGGGCAGTTTTGAGAGCTTGAAATGATGCGTACCTTGTAGAAAACTTGTTGTTTTTATGCCATAGAGGACTCATTCGACTTTAATGGTGAATGGGTCCCTGTTAGGGTTCTGGAAAATGACTTTTGGGTTTTATTCCTCTCAGTATGCACACCTAGATCCCAGGTTTTCACTACTTCAAGCCCTACTAAGGACTCATTCACCTTTAGTGGCGGATGAGTCCTTTTAGGGTTTCAGAAAATGAATTTCTGGGTCATGTACCTCAATGTCTACACTCTCAATTCCTAGGCTTCCATCTCTTGAAAGTCAAAAATTAATTTTGTAGAACTCTTTCCATGATCTTGCAATAAAAGTGACAAATTTGCAACTTGACAACTTTGACATTTTTTCTCCAAATCTTCAACCTAAATCCTGCAAATACACATTCAAGAGGAGAAAAACTTGTTGATTGTTAGTGCATAGGGGTTTGCCTTGGTCAAACCCCTTTTAGGTGATTAAACCAAATGATGAAATAATGAAATTGAAGCATGAACATGAAATAATGGAGTTTTGATACATTGGATGTTTTCTTGGAAGATAAATATACAATCTAACATGTAGTGGCCATGAAGAATGTAGATCTTGGATGTGAAATAATTCTTGCAAGTAGATCCTCAATTCTACATTTACAATATTAGCTCAACAACGTGCATGAATGCATTAAACCCTTGACATGATGAAATGATCTTGAATTGCTGCAATAGACTTCACTAATCTACCTTGAAATTCCTTTGAAAATTCTCTTGTAGACTCTATAATGATCTTGTGAATGTACTCTTAAGTTCTCATGAAGATCTAGGATGAAACTATGTGAATTAACCCCTTATTTATACTAATTTTAGAGATTAACCTCAAAATTCAAATAATTCAAGCTGACCTAAGATATACGTATTAAAATCGTAAGGATCCTACCACAATTAAATTAAAAAATGGGTATCCTACTCAAGGAGGATCCATTCTCCACTAAAGGAAAATTGGTCTTGGCACAATTTCTAGGACCAAGCTTCGGGGAGGTGAAAATACATCAAAAACCCACCTCAAAAATGTAAAGAAAGGGGTGTCCTATGTGGAGAGGACTCATTTTCTAGTAAAGGTGAATGGGTCCTAGCAACATTTTTAAGACACCAGATTTTCCAAATTAAATGTCATATACTATCATTATTGGGTGTCAGGGTAGATCCTTGAAAAGAGGGCTCACATTTGAATTAAAGGGGCTAATTAAACTTAATTAACCACCATTAATTAATAGGACCCTAGATAAATGTGAAAGTGTGTTACAACACTTTACAACACCTAAATAAGGTACAAATTAAGTACATTTCATTAAAAGGGGACCATTAGGATTAATTCATTAAATAAACCCTAGGAAAGTGTGAAAGTGTGTTACAACACTTTACAACACTCTTGCAAAGGACAATTTAAGTTACATTTTAATTAAATAAGGACCCTAGAATGGTGTGAATGTGTACAACACATTACAACACTATTTCAATATACAATTAATTCAAATTTATGTCAATTATCCAAATTAAGTGTGAAAAAGGATTACTTTTTCTGACACTAGAGTAGTTTAGGAAGTTATATTTGAGAGGCTTTATAAAATCCATGTTTAATGCATTTCCAAATTTACTTTTAGTAATATATTATCATTTTAAGTTTATTATTGTGCGAATGATGCTCTTGATTTTTTCCATAGGCTTTGATTGATTATCGTATTTTTTGGTATATATGTATATATAGGTCAGTGTAGGATCATGAGGAGCCAAACTAGGCCTCTAAGTGGCAATGAAAATTTAGAACAATAGAGTTACACAACTTGACATAAAAAATTTAATAGGTTATTAATATAATTTGAAAAATATGTAAGAACAAAATTTGTAGCAAATTGAATGTAGTTTCTAAGCTACTAGTCCTTTTTTGGAAAAAAGAAAATATGTTTGGTTAAAATTTGAAATTTCAATGCAGTAGTACTAAATTTTTTAGGAAAAAAATAAAAAAACAAGTGTTTTTCCGGCCACCCTAATGATGAACAAAAATAAATATATTTTTTTTCTGAATCTTTCAATATAAGTAGACACATATGTGACACATATTTTTTTCTAATTTTTTTGCAAGTAAATAATTAGTTATGAATTTTCTAGTAGGAATCTTTAAAAATATTAAAAAACCATTTGTTTGGCCACCCTCACTTGGTCAAAATATTATGAAATTCAATTTTTTTTTAAACAATAGTTTATGAAGCATAGTGTGTGGTGCATCTTTTAGATTCAAAAAATCTATAACCATTTAAAATTTATAGATGTTTTTCAATCAGTCTATCAATCAATACTTTACACATAGTGCATGTAGAAAATCAATAATAATTATCTATTAAATTCAAAATAAAGTATATCTTATATCGGTAGAATGTTGATAGTTTGTTGAACAAACCCTTTTCGTTTTATATATAAGGCTATATAATATTTATACATATATTATATTAGGTTACATAATATATTAATATATATTTATATGTTAATAATACAATATATTATTTATATATATAAGGCTATATAATATAAAATATTAATATATTATATATAATAATATAATATATAATATTAATTTACATTATATTATTTATATAATATTATAATACTAAATTATTTATTTTATATTATATTATATATAATATGTATAATCTATACATATTTATAATTTACACAGAACAAAATAGGCACCCATTCTATCCATAATGGATATCCATTATGCAACAGAATAGATATCCAGTATGCTTAAGAATGGATATATGTTACTTGCAACTCAAAAAAAACCCCCTAATGTATTCAAACACAGGATGTTTGTGGTCTAAGGAACAAATATATGCTTTTTAAAAATAGATATATGTTTGTAAGAAATTCAAATCTATTGAAGCTTTTCCCTATGCATACAATATAATATATAATATAAGTTATATACTATATATAATACAGTATATACTATATAAAATATAATATATAGCATATATATTATATAATATATATACTATATATAACATATAATATATAATACATTTATTACATATACAATAATTTATATACTATATATAATATAGTATATATTATATAACATACAATATATAGTATATATATTATATAATATATATAGTATATAATACATTTATTACATATTAATAATACATAACTATATGAATTCAAGAGAGAGGGGGTGCAGAGGAAGAGAGAGAGAGTGTGTGTGTGTGAGAGAGAGAGAGGGGGTTGGAGTGACAAAGAGTTTTCTAGGTAGGGTGGGAGGGATAGAGGGAGGGAGTGACATGAGAGAGAGAGATAGAGAGAGATAGAGAGAGATACCTGAGAGTGAGAGATAGAGAGAAACTTGAGAGGGAGAGAGAGACATGAGAGAGAGATACTTGAGAGAGAAAGGGAGTGGGAGAGAGATAGAGAGAGATATCTAGGTAGGGAGGGAGGGAGAAAACAAAGAGAGGGACTTGAGAGGGAGAGACATGAGAGGGAGGGAGGGAGAGATGGAAAGAGTTATTTAGGTAGGGAGGGATAGAGAAATGAGAGAGAGAAAGAGAGGCTGGGAGGGATAGAGGGAGTGAGATACCTAAGAGAGAGGGGGTAGGAGGGATAGATGGAGGGAGAGACATGAGAGAGAGGGGGGGTGGGAGGGATAGATGGAGGGAAAATAGAGAGATGCAAGAGAGACCTAAGAGGGGGTTGGAGTGAGAGAGAGTTGAGAGAGAGAGAGTTTGGAGAGAGACTCAATGACTTGAGAGGGGATTGGAGTGAGAGAGAGTTGTCTAGGTAGGGTGGGAAGGATATAGGGAGGGAGAGACCAGAGAGAGAGAGAGAGAGTTATCTAGGTAGGGAGGGAAAGAGAAACCAAAGAGAGAGAGGGTGGGAGGGATAGAGGGAGCAAGATACCTAAGAGAGAGAAGGTCGGAGAGATAAATGTAGGGAGATACATGAGAGCGGGTGGAAGCGATAGAGGGATAAATGGAGGGAGACCCAAGAGAGACCTAAGAGGGGGTTGGAGAAAGAGATGTAGTTTTCTAGGTAGGGGGGAGGGATAGAGGGAGGGAGATACCAGAGAGAGAGAAAGAGAGAGAGGGATAGACCTAAGAGATAGGGAAGGAGATAGATAGAGATAGTTATCTAGGTAGGGAGGGAGGGAGAAACTAAAGAGAGAGAGATGGTGGGAGGGATAGAGGGAGAAAGATACCTAAGAGAGAGAGTAGGAGGGGAAAATTGAGGGAGAGACATGAGAGGGGGTGGGAGGGATGGAGGGAGGGAGGGATATATAAGAGGGAAAGAGAGA
>VDFB02109396.1:106971-128975 GCA_007258455.2 Sequoia sempervirens
GGTAGGAGGGATAAACATGAGAGGCGGGTGGGAGGGATAGAGGGAGGGAGACTAGAGAGAGACCCAAGAGAGACCTGAGAGGGGGTTGGAGTGAGAGAGAGAGAGTTGAGAGGGAAATACTTGAGAGAGAGGGAGAGACCTAAGAGAGAGACCCAAGAGAGACCTAAGATGGGGTTGGATTGAGAGAGAGGAAGGGGAAGGAGAGATATAGAGAGAGTTATCTAGATAGGGAGGGAGGGAGAAACCAAAGAGAGAGGGTGGGGGAGATAGAGGGAGTGAGATACCTAAGAGAGAGAGGGTAGGAGGGATGGAGGGAGGGAGATAAAAGAGGGAGAGAGAGAGAGAGACTTGAGAGGGAGAGACATGAGAGGGGGAGGGAGAGATAGATAGTTATCTAGGTAGGTAGGGAGGGAGAAACCAAAGAGAGAGAGATGGTGGAAGGGATAGAGGGAGCGAGACACATAAGAGAGAGAGGGTAGGAGGTATAGATGGATGGAGAAACATGAGAGAGGGTGTGAGAGGGATAGAGGGAGGGAGATGAGAGAGAGACCTGAGATGGGGTTAGAGTGAGAGAGAGTTGAGAGGGAGAGAATTGAGAGAGGGACAGACCTGTGAGGGGGTTGGAGAGAGAGAGATGTCTAGGTAAGGTGAGAGGGATAGAGGGAGGGAGAGACTTGAGAGAGAAAGAGACCTAGATGAGAGAGACTTGAGAGGGATAGAGTTGAGAGAGAGGGAAGGGGAGAGATAGAGAGAGTTATCTATGTAGGGAGGGAGGGAGAAACTAAATAGAGAGAGGGGGGAGGGATAGAGGGAGTGAGATATCTAAGAGAGAGGGTAGGAGGGATAAATGGAGGGAGAGACATGAGAGGGGATGGGAGGGATAGAGGGAGGGAGATCAAAGAGTGAGATAGAGACTTGAGAGATAGATAGAGACTTGAGAGGAGACATGAGAGAGGGAGGGGAGAGTAGAGTTATCTAGGTGGGAGGAGGAGAGCAAAGAGAGAGAGAGGAGATAGTGGGAGGATAGAGGGGTGGGATATCTGAAGAGAGGTGAAGGGATAGATGGAGGAGAGACATGAGAGAGAGGGGTGGGAGGGATAGAGGGATGGGAGATGAAGAGGACCCAGAAGACTGAGGAGGTTGATCTCTTTGAGGAGAAAAGACTTGAGAGGGAGAGACCCAAGATAACCTGAGAGGGGCTTGGAGTGAGAGAGAGGTTTTCTGAGATAAAGTTGGATGAGAGAGACTTGAGAGAGAGGGAAGGATAGAGATAGAGAGTTATCTAGGTAGGTAGGGAGGGATAAACTAAAACACATAATACAATATATAATAATAATAAAATATATAATAATACAATATATAAATACAATATAGGAGGGTTATTAAAATACATTATAAATATAATATATATTAAAAATAATAATATATAATAATAATACAATATATAATATATATTAAAACATATTAATATATTTAATATATTATATAATATATATTAAAAATAATAATACTATGTAATATATACTATATATCATATAATACATATTATATAATATAACATTCAATATATTATAGAATTTTTAATTTTGATATATTAGATATCCATTTTTGGCATCATGGTTCTACAAAACCAAGCGCGGTTTTCTATGAGCTTTAACTAACATATATTGGTTATTGGGTAATGGATATCCGTTATTGACAAATATATTTTCCCTTCACATTAAAATTTATATATTATTATATATAAATAATATAATATTAAATATATTGTATATAATATAAATATATTTTATATTAATATAACGTGCTAGAAATAATAGATATCTATTTTGAAAAAAATGGATATCTGTTTTGTGAGAGTGGACAAAAAAATAAAAGTCAATTTTTTCTGTTCCAAAAGCCCCCACATTCTCTGCTTTATTGGTAATATAATGATTTATGCTCATTAGAGACAAGAAATCACTTTTGGAGCACTTCTTTTCACAAAAAAGTTTATTCTTTCAATCATTGGTACATCTTTGGGTTGGGATAATGAGAAGCAGTAGTCATCAGAAAGTGAAAAAGAAGAGGAATTGTCAAGTGGAAGCAATTGAGGCAAGTAGAGAAAACGATAGAGAAAAGAAGAGGTTGCAAAGAAAAGGCATTTCAAATTCTCTTCAAGGGAAAGGCTCCTCTTTACCTTTAAGTGAAATTCAAAGTGACCATGATATTGAATTTGAAAATATTGAAGAATAAATTGAAATTGAAACTTTATAACATGAAAATGATGTGCAAAATGTTGAACATGAAATTGTAAATGTTGAGCATGAAAATGAAATTCAAATTGTTGAACACTCAATTGAAAATATTAATGTTGAATATGAAATAGGTGAAAATGAAACAATGAATGTCAGTGTATCTCCTAATTTTGCAAGAAGAGATGATATTTATGAAGAAGAAAATGAAATCCTAAATCCATCTTTTGTAATGAACCCAATGAAAATTGTAGTGCCCCTCCATTCTCACTGTGGATGTGCAGGTAGTTTGGCTTTGGAACTTGGAGATGAAGGTAAAATAATAGGGATATTTAAAGGTATGTGTTAATGAGGTTTTAAGCACATGTTATGATTAGTATATGGTTTTATTTGATTACGTGGACTAATCCTATCATGAGCACTATGTGATTGTCTAACCATGACTATTATGCGATTATCTTGTGATTGTTCTTATCTTGATTGTTATGAGTTGATGTGTTTACTTGGTGATGTTCTTACTAATGTGTTTGGGTGAAAGGTATAGTGTCACATCACTCACATGTGAGTACCTTGTGACACTGCGATTCCCTTTCATGGTGTGCCTAATTATATGTATATGTATATGTATATGCACGTCCATTTTGTGTGTTGCAGGTTGCAGGTACTAGGACACGACTCCACTTGAATTGGAAGGTCTGAGTGTGCCTTAAACCCAATGGAAAATTTGATTAGAGATAGCACTTGGTCCCCTACCCTAGCCATCATCCTTGAAGAGGATGAGTATCTGGTTCGATACCCCGTCAGTTTTGTTAGTTTGTTAGTTTGTCAGTTTGTCAGTTAGTCAGTTGGTGTTGCTTGAGGTCTTGCTTTTCAACCCTGGATAGTGGTCAGGTAATCGATTGGAATTTGGTTTATTTAATTTAATTTGTCTGATAATATTCCTTTGGTTATTTTATGTATTAAAATAAATTGGGTTATACTTTGATAAATAAATATATAAATAAATAATCTTGGTGAATAATAAAATAAAATTATGGTGGAATGTTATAATTAATAAATAGTAAAAATAATATGATAAATAAATAGAAATTTTTTGCATGCAACAACATGCAGCTACAAACAGTTATTGAAATTAATTATTTACTTTAAAAAAAAGAAACTTTGCATGGAATCTTCAGCTTTGTCTCCTGTAAATATTTTTGGGGGGTTTTAGAGATTTTCTTTGGTTTTTTTGGTTTTGGGGAGATTGTTTTTTCATTATGTTCTTTTGGGGGAGAAAATTGTTTGTAAAAATTTCTTGGATTGTTGAATATGTGGGAAATTGTGGTTTTGAGAATTTTGAATTGTGGATTCAAAGAAATTGGGTTTTCTAGTGAAATTTTTGGCTTGACATCCATTTCATTCCTTCCAAGCATTGGATTTGGGTTGGATTTTAACCTTTTGTTTACATTTGCTTTCCCGTTTGTGTGATCAGTTTGATGGAATTCTCCCTTTGCTTTTTGAAATTAAATGTTTATTTTTTCTGCATGATGAATTGTGAGTCAAGGTTGTAGTTGATCTCATTCAATTTCCTCTATGTTTCTCTTTCTGTGTCTTTCACCATGTTTATTTTGTGCTTGGCTTTTGGTGTGTGCATTTTATATTCCCTTTGATCATAAGATATTGGATTTTTAATTCATCTTTTTTGTTTCTTTCCAATAAAAAGGTTTGATTTCATTGTCTATAACTCTATTTTTATGAACTAGGTTGGTGAGAAATTTAAAGGGTTTCTTTGTCTTATTGTCTTAAAAATCTCAAAAACCCAGATCATAGTTTATGAGATATGGTTGAAACACAAGGCTGTTGTTAGACTGCTCCACCATGGCTACAAATACCTTTGTTTCTCCCTGTAACTAGCCAATGGAAGATTAGCATTTGAGATTTTAATTTTATGTTTTAAAATTAGTGTAAAATGAATAAAGTGGAATTTCTTGTTTGTAAATGATGGAAATTTAATGAATAATGTGTGCTTTGTGTGTATATTTATGTTGTGTTTTATAGAAATGTAGCATTTTGATGTATTGATTGCTTAATAGTGTTTTGAGGAGAAATTGTAATTTAAGGGAAAAGAATATGAATGGTGATGCATTTGAAATTGAATACTTTTATATGTTTTTGTTATGAAAAATTCTGCTAGTTAGGATTAAAAGGGGACAATATTTTCTTTTTCCTAAAGGAAACTGATAGGGTGTTAATGCTAATATGTAAGGATTTTGAGTGGTTTATGTACCATGGAATCATTTTTGAAATGCATGTCTTGATTGTGTTATTATTGTGACATTGAAAACTAAAATAATAGGTCATGTTTGAAATGGACTATATAAGTATATATCCTTGTGAGATGAATTATTTTCATAGGAAAAACTAGTGTATATTATTTTGATGTAATGAATCAGTTTTGATGTTGGTAATAGAAATTAGTAGTACTAATGTCTTATGTTTCCACCCTAGTTTAGTGTTGTCCTTGGGGTCCCTTGGCGGGGGCGTTACACCTAGTATTAGAGCCAGGTTACAACACTGGGATCTCTAGTTAATGTTGTTTCCCATGTCTAGTTATAGTAACTTTCCCTATGCTTGTGTTCTCGGATGTCTGATGTGTGGCTAGAAGGTCATAAGGACCCTTGTCTTGGATACCATGTTTTAATCTAAACACCCAATTGAGATGTTCGATGGAGAATTAAACACATTGTGTATTCTCCTATTGGGTGTGATTCCTTGGATGTTTTGTTGGAAAGTTTGTGTTTGCAAGTTGTTTGCATCGAATTAAATTATCTTCCTTTTTCTCTTAACCCACATATAGTTACTAGGTTTCTATTTTGAGAAATTATGACTATATTGGTATTTGAACATCTTGTTTTCTATGTGTAGCTAAACCTATGATGTAATGAATTCTCCTTTTATTACTATTGTATAAATAGAAAATATTTATGCATTGGATGTCTTGCATGTTAAATTGTTATGATGGGGTATCAGACCAGATACTCATCCTCTTCAAGGATGATGGCTAGGGTAGGGGACCAAGTGCTATCTCTGATCAACTATTCCATTGGGTTTAAGGCATGCTTAGACCTTCCAATTCAGGTGGAGTCAATGCCTAGTACCTGCAACCTATAACACAAAAAATAGTTGTGCATATGCATACACATATAATCAAGCACACTATGAAAGGGAATCACAACGTCACAGGGTACTCACAAGTGAGTGATGTGACACTATCCCTTTCACCCAAACACATCAGTAAGAAGATCACCAAGTAAACACATCAACTCATAACAATTAGTTACATAACAATCAGGATAAGTATAGTCACAAGATAATCACATAATAGTCATGGTCAGAAAATCACATAGTGCTCATGATAGTGTTCTTGAATGTTGGACATTTTTGTAGTGCCCCTCCATTCTCACCATGGATGTACAGGTAGTTTGGCTTTGGAACTTAGAGATGAGGTTTGAGAAAGTTAAATATAGTTTGAAGAGTGGAGGTGAAGGTTCTAGATGCAAGTTGGTTACAATAGAGGTAAGTATTGTTGATTTTATTTCTGATTTTAAGGAAATAATTTTCTATAAGTATGCAAGGCATAGCCACAGATCACAATGGTTGGATCGAAAATTTAGGAAGTGTGAGGACTCTTTCTTGATTAAAACTATTGTATCTATAGTTGTTTTTGCTGAAAATTACACATTGCAACCACATAATGAGGTACAATCACAATATAATAATTCTATTCAAATTGCTATTTTTTCCACATAACATATAGAAATTCCCCTGATAGTACAAAAGCGGACAAGAAGATAATTAGGGAGTAAATTTTTTACATGAGTGATGATAGATCTCATTCATCTGAGTTTGTGCAACATTTTTTTGAAAACTTTTTTGAGTTCTTGCAGAAAAAAAGGTATTGCAATGGGTCAACATCTCATTTCCTTAGATAACTGCACAGGGAAATTCAAGAATGCTTGTATGTTTTATTGGTTGAGAAAGATGCATGTACAGAGGGGTGTACCACTTATCTGGATTTTTTTTAATCTATGCATGGAAAAGGTGGGCATGATGGTGTAGGTGCATGTGTGAAGAGAGCTTTGGTTAAGGAACAATTGAAGATCAGAGGTGGTGCAACATTCTGTTAGCCTCCTACAATGATTTTAATAACTATCCTTTACAACCATGACTCAAAGATTGGACATCTAACCTGAATAGCTATCTCAATCATCATGAAGGTGCATTTAAATTGTCAACCCAAGGATGTGAACTTGAAAAGGGCAGCACAGTATGTGCACTAGGAACTCTCAAGTAGCCATTTCTATTCTATAGCTAAGAAACACAATACTAAAAGTAAATTTCTTGAAAAGGAAATAAAGAAAATGCTAAACAACAACCAACAACTGTGCTAAGCTAAAATGCATCACAAGAATAAAATATTTGAGAAACAAACATGACACTACTCTATCTGCTTTGGCTGCAGGAACATACATAGAATGGATTTCTAGTGGCTGCAGGAACAGTCGATGCTGGATTTCTAACTAAGTACTAAACTAATGGTAAAATAATAAGACAAAATACTCACCAAGTGGGCCCCCTTGGATAAATCCTCTAAACTAACAAGAACTCAAATGCTCGAACTCATAACTTTATTTCAATTATTGTAAATCATACATTCAAAGAGTAATGTATCAAAACTAGAGAATGAGAGTACAATGTCAAATCGTGCAACTCCTTCCTGTATTATCACTCTCCTGAGGAAGGAGCATCATATTATTATTTATGCTATAGTTAAACGAGGTGTTCAACTCCATCACTGCGAGGACGTCATTTAGGGAAAATAGGGGAAAGTGTAGCGATGGCGGTTATGCATGCATGGAATCCGGTTAGACATGCAAGTCAGACGTAAACCCAAAACAACAATAACGCCCATGCATGCTTGATCCTTATTTTCCACAATAGGGTGGTTATATGCAGTTGCATGAAGAATCTTTGCTATCATTTGCCTTTGACTTAGAGCGATTCCTCAGCTGGATGTTATGGAGCATGCCTAGCTGGCGGTTTCTTCCTCAACTTAGCACATTAAATCTACATGTCAAGGTCAATACGCATAATAACTGCACATCTATAACCACTCTAAGAAAAATTTATTAACCACATGCAAAATCAATATAGATAGTTCACATATTATGCCAAATATCATTAAAGCTTGCAGGGATATGATAATATGAAATGTCAATGGTTTGAGAGAAACATTATGCAAATACCAGCATTTAACATTAAATTCCATGACATGTATGAGAAAATAGACTATATATTCTACCCAAAACTAGACCAAAAACTAGGCTCGTCACTCCCCCCAACCTAGCATTTTGTTGGTCCTCCAACAGGGGAAGAGTTTTTCTTTTGTTTGGTCAAAGCTTTGAAATTTGCAACTGAGAGTTGTCCGACATTAGTTGCTATAGTATGTGAGTTGGGGTCCCAATAGAATCCTCCCACTCTGTCAAACCTGTTCCATCTCTACCTTTTTGCAACAATGTCATTATGGTAAAATCTAATGTTTGGCATAGGCCATATGAGCATGGGTGGCTGAAAAGTCAGGGGAATCCAATGTCACCCTTTTGTTCTCCCAATCTCAATATATCTCACAATTCTTTTTAATGTTGCAACATAATTGTGGATGGAATGAGGCTCAACCTGTTTTAGCTCATCAGTCAAACTATTCCATTTCTTTGATAAATATCTCCTCATGGTGTCCTCTCTTGCTGTTGTCTTTACCTCATACTCAGTGTGAATTTCTTCAATCCAAGGCATAATCCTATTTCCATAACTTGGTCTGAGAAGCATTTTATGTCGTTCTCTATAAATGTCCCTTGGGTTGCTTGATTCAACTCTAACATGTAGAGGGATATCAGACTCCAATTATTTATAGGCACCATGTTTCTATCCCCAACTAATTTCATTTTGTACCTAAGACATAAGTGCTCTCAATTGAATATCTGCAACATACAACAATGGATTCCAATCATGGTCTTTTGTGATAGCATGATTATGTGAATAAAATTCACATAGCAAATTCTTCATTTTAGAGGAGGCAATCCTATAAGCATTGAAGAATTCCATGGGGGTGTCAATAGAAGGATTCAAACTTGAGGCAAGTCTTGACATCTTAAAAGAGAGATACTTCTCTTTCAGGAGTAGAGCATAGACCCTTGGAGGATCTCTACATTCCATAATCTTTGGTGCCAAAGCTACCATATCATCTACCGTCTACTTCAGGGTGGCAATTTCTTCATCTTTATCCTTAATTTCTCATCCTTCTTCCTCCCTTCTTTGTATTTCTCTCCATAAATTCAAAATTGCTACATGTACTGAAAAACTAGGAGGATTATGAATGCCTACTAGTATTTTTGTTGATGGCGGCTCCTCATATGACACTATTTTCATGGACTTAGTCTATCTAGTTATCTCCAGTTGTAAGGGTGTTGTTTCTTCTTCCTTTTGCTGTAGGAACTCCTACTCGAGTTTTGGTTGTTGTTGTAGGACCTCTTGCTTGTGCTGCAGGAAGTCTTGTTTTTCCTCCAATTCTCCTACAATGTTAGCAAGATCGTCCAGTATTATGTTTGTTGCTCTCTTAAATATGTCTTCTCCTTCTTCAACATTCTCTTGCTCCATTGGAGCTTCATGTTCTTCATGTGAGGTCTCACCAGGTTTAGGGCTTTCCTGTAGAGGTGTACCAATTGCAGGCCTGACTGGTCTTGATTTCTTGGGAGGTTTCTCATGTTTTCTTTTGGCTGCAGGATGAATAGTATCAATCTTCCTCTTCTTAGAACTTGGCACTTTTATTTTTACAGGTTGTGTTTTATCTTTCCCTTTTCTCATTTTTACCTCTCTGTTGTGCCCTATTTTTCATGAGGGTTTCAAGAGGAAATTCATCATCAAAATTTGAGGAAGAGCTTTCTTTTTATGAGTGCTTAGTTCTAGAAGAACTAATTTCTATAGCTTCTTCTCCTGCAGGAAGATTTATACTAGAGCCAGCACCAGAAGTTGAAGCACTAGGAATGGCTTCAGTCATGCTTACTCTCTTGCTAGACTGATGAGATTGAGGTATAGCCCTAGGTGGCAAGTGCTTAACATTGACAAACTCTTCCCAATGATAATTTTGATCAACATTGATAAACTCTTCCAAGTCATTCTAGATACATCATGTAGAGACTTTTCAACTAGCAATTTAATCAAGCAATGGTGGGAAGCAAAATTATCCCTACCTTTCTGGGTCTCAGCCGCATGATTGAGAGAAGATTGTATAACACATTGGGAAAATTAATCCTTCTCTCCTGCCTCATATGATTCAAAATCTTGAAGTGGACATAATGAAAATTTGACTGGCAACCCTCACAGGTGATGTATTTGATAACATACACAACTATCTGCTTCCACGGCTCTGGTAGAGACATTCTCTTTGCACCCTGTTTATCTATGCTCAATGGGGGGGCGTTTGGCTCTGTAAATTCAGCCCTGGATGACCTGGCATCCCTGGAAGTAGGGTAATTTTCACCGTTAGTAGGTAACCCTGTAACCTCTGCAATTCTTTCCTCTATTGCCACAACTTCTAACCCTTTTACTGTGGCTTTTCCTTCTAAAAACATTTGGGAAAATTCAAGGGCAATGCCTTCATCAAAACCATCCAACTTCAAAAAGTAATCTATCCATCCATAGTTTTGAAATTCGGCCAAGCATTGTGCATCCTCCAGTAAAATATCATGTACCATGGGTTCATTTTGAATTAATCCACCTCACATTGTCTGCAATCAAACAAACGCTCAACAAATTCTTTCCTGCAATTCCCTTTCTTTCTTGCAATGCCCGTCTGAAAATCAAATGCACTTCCCTGTAGTGTCTGCTAAATTCCAGGACCAACCTGCTAAATTTCTAGTGCTAGTGTCGATTGAATTTCCTTTCTTTTGTTTTTCCTTTTTGCTTGAAAATCAAGATTATGACAGGGAAATAATGGCAAGAAAAGGAGTGTTAAAGGGAAATTATGATAGGAAGAAATGGCGACTGCATTTTTTGTCACTTCACAAATGCAAGCCATCCTTTCAATTTCAAATCAGCTCATTTTTAAATTTCTGACACAGCCTAATATGGTTTGACACATGGGCAATAAATTCACAAAATATTTGCATCTTTTTCATTTCCCTCCCCCCAACCTAAATTTGGACATGTGTCCACATATGTGAGATGGGAGTAGTGGTTGACAGGCAATGATGGCATTTTATGCAAATGTCTATACTAACGTACAATGATTAAATGAGCACACTTAAAAGATGATTAAAGATAGAGATTAATGCACACATACCTGAATGTGTGGAAGATTTTCTGAAAAGATTGCAGATAAAGTAACACTCACCTTGTTGGAAAATAAATTGAGCAATAAATGAAGTGAAATGAGCTGAGGTGGAATGAAGTGATGGAAGAGAGAGAAAGGTGGTGATAGATGGGTGGATGGGCGGATGGCAAAGAAATGGAATTCCATGTAAGTGAAATTCTTTATTATGAAATGTACATACCTCAATTAGGATGAAGGAGGGACACTAGGTCCATTGCCTTTGGCTGCAGGAAGCTCTGAGTGTTGGGTGAATTGTCGCATGAACTCTTCTTTAGAAGCTGGCTTATGGTATAATCTGAGACGATGACCATTGACAAGTAATTTGAATCTGATAGGGTCAATGGTGGTGAGCTGAATAGATCCATTAGGAAAGACCTCAGCAACTTTGTATGGTCCTAGCCACCTTGTTTGTAATTTTCCTACATTGTCCTGGTATCATGAATCATAGAGCAAGGCCCAATCTCCCGGTTTGAACTTCTTATCCTTAATAAATTTTTCATGCCACTTGATCCTCTGATTCTGCACTATTTCAGTATGCTACAGGGCTGCTCTTCTTATTTCATCCAAAGCATTTAGCTACATGATTCTTTCTCTCTATGCTTTAGAAATATCCATCCCTAAATCCACTACAGTTTGTAGAGTCTTATGTTCAAATTCAATTGGCATCATAGTTGTCTTTCCATACAACAAATCAAATGGGGTGAATCCTGTAGTTGTTTTCTAGGTTTTCCTATAGGCCCAAACAACTTTTGGTAATCTGTTTCACCAATCCTTTCTATGGACAACTACTGTCTTAGTTAGAATGACTTCAATTTCTCTGTTGGTCACCTCAACTTGGCCATTAGCCTGGGGGTGATAAGGAGTAGACTTTCTATGCCTTATATTATACTCATTAACTAGTGTTGCAACAAGATTTGATGTGAATTGAGCTCCTTGATCAGTCACTATTTCTCTTGGGACTCCATATCTTGTGAAAATCTCCTAAAAAATAAAATATGTGACCTTGTTATCTCTTGCATGCTTCACGGCCTTAACTTCTACCCATTTAGTTACATAATCAGTGCATACCAATATATAAGGCTTACCATTTCATGGAGGGTCAATTGGTCCCAAAAAATCCAATCCCCACTTGTCAAAGGGAGTGATTAATACCTGGGGGTAAAGTGGAATCTCATCAGATCTAGTTGGTCTTCCCATTCTTTGACATCTATCACATTTTATGGTATACCTTCCTACATCCTTGTGGAGTGTTGGCTAGTAATACCCTGTGTTCAAGACCATTACTGTCCTTTTGGCTACAAAGTGTCCTCCACATGGTTCATTGTGGCATGCATGTAAAATTTCATATGTCTCATCTTCTCTCACACATCTTCTCATGACATGGTTAGGTCCAGTATAAAACAAACATCCAGCAATCCAAGAGAAAGGAAATTATTTTTCAATGAGTTCCTTTTTCTCTTTTGGGGAGAAGTGAGAAGGAACTCTACTTGTAACCAAGTAATTGGCTATGTCAACATACCATGGTATTTGTACATTGAGAGATAATAGATGCTCATCAAGAAAAGAGTCATCTATAGGTTGATTGTCTTCTAATGTAGTTAGTCTTGAAAGAAAATATGCAACATTAGCCTTCCCTGGCTTATCCACAATGGTTATATCAAACTCTTGCATCAATAATAACCATCTTTCCAATCTACCTGTGTTCAAAGTTTTATTCATGAGATACCTAATGGTTGCATGATCACTGTGCATAAGGATTTGGTAGCCCATTATGTAATCTCTGAATTTTTTTAGTGCATAGATTATTGCCAGCATCTCTTTCCCTGTCACTGTATAATTGAATTCAGCTCCTTGTAAATTTTTGCTGAAAAAATAAATAACATTTTTAGCAACTCCCTCTTTCTGTCCTAAGATTGCTCTTTTGGCATAATCTGATGCATCAGTGTGGATTTGGAAAGGAAGCTCCCAATTGGGTCCCTTAAGTACAAGAGCATGATTCAAAGTTTCTTTCAAGTCAGAAAATGCCTTGTCACAAGCTTCAGTCCATTGAAATTTAGCATCCTTAGTGAGAAGGGTATACAATGGTGTTGCTACCTTGCTGAAATCCTTGATGAATCACCTATAATATCCTGCATGACCCAAGAAACTCGTAACATCCTTCTATTTTGTAGGTGTAGGTAGATTTGTGATTACCTCAATTTTTGTAGGATCTACTTGAATTCCTTTGTAGGAGATGTAGTGGCCAAGAACTACACCCTCTTGCATCATCATGAATCACTTTTCACTATTTAAGGACAAGTTCTGATCTTCACATTTCTGTAGGACTCTCTTGAGATTTTCCAATGCTTGATTAAAATCAACACCATAAGTGGTGAAGTCATCCATATAAATCTCCATGTAATCATGAGAAATGTCTAAGAATATGCTAATGACTGCCCTCTAGAAAGTTGTAGGTGCATTGCACAATCCAAATGGGAGTACCGAATAGGAATAGGTCCCCCATGGATAGGTAAATGTGGTATTCTCCTGGTCTTCTAGTGCAATTTGGATCTAGTTGTAGTTGTTGAATCCATCTAGAAAAGAGAAGTATTGCTTTCCTCCAAGCGTGTCCAAAACTTGATCAATAAAGGGTAAAGGAAAGTGATCCTTCTTGGTGGTAGCATTAAGTTCCCTATAATCAACACAAGTTCACCATTTCCCTCCTTTCTTGGGCATAATCACTAATGGAGAAACCCACTGACTATCTGAAATGGGGTAGATAAATCCTGCATCTAGCAATTTTTGTAGTTCTCATTTCACAATCTCTCTTAGTGTAGGGTTAATTCTTCTTTGTGGCTGTCTTACTGGAGTGCAATCATCTCTGATATAAATTTTGTGTACAAATTTTAGGATCCAACCACTTCATATCATGATAATCACATGCAAATGCATGTTGATGGGTCTTCAATAGGCTCACTAATAACAATTGTTTTTCTTCATTTAATTTACTATTAACATTCATATATTTTCCCTCTAACACCTAGACTTGTATAGTTAACTCTATCATGGCTACTTCATTAATATAGGGTACCTTTAGTTCATACATCAACAATGTATGGAACATACTTGTTGTTGCAGGAACTCTGTTTGCAAGGATAGTGGTTGCAGGAAGATCATTTGTAGGAACAATGTCTGCATGAATAGTGGTTGCAGGAAGAGTAGACAGAAGTGTCCTGACTGAAGTAGAAGATGATTCTTCCTCCACTTCATAATGGTTTTGAATGAGGTTAACCAACACTTCATCCTCATCTTGGAGCTGCATGAAAGAGCTTCTTCCTAGCATCATAAGTTGTGCCATAAAATTAACTTCCTCGGCCTCTTCACCAACATGGTGCCAAACAAGATCATCTTCATCATGAGATGGTTGAGCAAGTGGATAAAGAACAAAATTTTTAGTACTCCTTCCATCTGAAATGTTCATGTCACCTGATCGACATCCAATGTATGCACCATCCCCAAAAACGATGCAAAAAATGTTGGCCTCCTACAATGATTTTAATAATTATCCTTTACAACCATGACTCAGATATTGGGCATCTAACCTGAATAACTATCTCAATCATCATGAAGGTGCATTTAAATTGTCAACCCAGGGACATGAACTTGAAATGGGCTAGCACAGTATGTGCACTAGGAACTCTCAAGTAGCCATTTCTATTCTATAGCTAAGAAACATAATACTGAAAGTAAATTGCTTGAAAAGGAAATAAAGAAAATATTGAACATCAACCAACAATTGTGCTAAGCTGAAATGCATAATAGGAATAAAAGATCTGAGCAACAAATAGGAAACTACTCTATCTCCTTTGGTTGTAGGAACAGACACAGAATGGACTTCTAGTGGCTGTAGGAATAGTCAATGCCATATTTCTAATTAAGTACTAAACAACAAGTAATACTAAACTAATGCTAAACTAATAAGATGACTTACTCACCAAGTGGCCCCCCTTGGATAAGTATCCTCTAAATTAACAAGAACTCAGATGCTCGAACTCATAACTTTATTTCATTTGCTATAAGTCATGCATACAAAGAGTAATGTATCGAAACTGGAGAATGAGAGTGCAATGCCAAATCATGCAACTTCTTCCTCTGTTATCACTCTCCTGAGGAAGGAGCATCAGATTATTATTTATACTACAGCTAAACAAGGTGGTCAACTCCATGACTGGGAGGATGCCATTTAGGGAAAACAAGGGAAAGTGTAGCAATGGTGGTTATGCATGCATGGAATTCGGTCATACATGCAAGTCAGATGCAGACCCAACATAGCAATAATGCCCATGCATGCTCGATCATTATGGTCCACAATAGGGTAGTTACATTTAGTTGCATGAATAATATTTGTTGTCGGTTGCCTTTGACTTGGAGCGATTCCTCAGTTGGATGTTATGGAGCATTCCCAATTGGTGGTGTCTTCCTCAACATAGCACATCAAATTTGCATGGAAAGGTCAGTATGCATAATAACTGCACATCTATAACCACTCTAAGAAACATTCATTAACCACATGCAAAATCAATATCGATAGTTCACATATTATGCCAAATATCATTAAAGCTTGCAGGGATAGGATAATATCAAATTTCAATGGTTTGAGAGACATTATGCAAATACCAACATTTAACATTAAAGTCCATGACATCTATGATCAAATAGACTATAGATTCTTCCCAAAACTAGACCAAAAACTAGGCTCATCACATTCAGTGATGCATGCTTTGTTGTTGATTGGTATAGTAATGCATTATCATGAGGAGGGACACTTGATTCACAAGTGTGCAGGTTCTTTTGGTTGGTTGAGGAGGGCATAGTGGGAAACAAATTGGAATGCCAAAAAATTAGAGATTCTTAAAAAATGCATTCATTTAAAGCTTAGATGTAGATGCATGGACCATATGGACATGAGAGTTGGCTTTTTTTTATTAGAATTTTATTCAGTGTGATTGGGATCAATGCGAGTCAAGTGAGTGGGTAGATACATCGATTCCACAATATCTAACCCCTTTATTTGTAGCACAATCCTCTTTAGAATATGAAATGGAAAGATAACTTGACTATGCCATGTTTCAGATCTTGTACAACTAAGACATGTCTATGTAGTTGTTGCATCACATGGGAATGAAGAGGGATCAAACTATTGGTTGGCACAATGTGTACAAGGAAAGAAGAAGCTAACACAATTGATGATATATGATGATGGGTTCATGTATCCTATAGGTTCAATTGTTGTTGAATTTGTAAAAACTATATCATAATTGAAATTTTTTCATCTATTACCATCTAGTTATTAGTTATTAGTTATTTTGATGATGGGTTCATGTATCCTATAGGTTCAATTGTTGTTTTCAGAACTTGGTTGTGAATGCATATGATTAAAAAGAATGGCATACCTGCATTTGAAGACTATGAGAAACACAAAACCATTCTCATGTATTCACACTTATTATAGCAACAAATGTGAAGTTATTGAGACATCATGCTAGACCAAAAACAAAGTAACTATGAACAATTAGTAGTGTTGATCATGAATCATTACCCGATACTCTAAAGGTAAGAGATGACCCTTCTAACACACTTGAGTAGTGGATCGCTTGCTGTATGTAATAGGTATGATATTTTTCATCTTATTTTGATTAATGTTCATAATAATTAAAATTATTGATCTGCTAAGGTTCATCATTTAAGTTGTCTAGAATAATATAGATTTGTTATTCTAAGCATCTTTTTTAGTTTGCATTACCATTTCATCATCATTTAGGTTGTTTAGAATCATATAGATATGTTATTCTAAGCATCTTTTCTATTTTGCGTTACCATTTCATTATCATTTAGGTTGTTTAGAATAATATAGATTTGTTATTCTAAGTATATTTAGTTAAACAAAGAAACTAATGAAAGTGATAAAAACTAATAATCATATAGATTTTTTATTCTAAGTATACTGAGATGTTCTTGGCATGATGGACCATGGAGTTGTTACAACAATAGCCAATTTTGATCCTTTGGAAGAGGTATGTGACAGATTAGTAAATTAGAAATTATTTTTTCTCTTTTATGGTCTATTATTGAAAATTTTCATTATACTTGTATGTAGTTTAATTGCTATCTTGATGGTTACTATAGGTGCTTTTCACTCCATATCGTCAACATGCTACTATTGTGGAAGAGCATGATGATTATTTGTTTGTGATTATTTTATTATATGCCATTCCATAGTTTAGTTTCTATATATTAACATATATGTACTTATTATTTTATCAGTTGCATGTCTAGATGAATGAAGAGAGGAGGACTAGTGGGCACATTCGAAAGACAAAATAATCAATAGAAGCTCCATCTAGATGACAGTGAAGGCAACACATGATTTCTTTCCCTCCCCTAGTGGGAAATGACTATGTATTAGGGTCGTTTGTTGTATGCCTACGTGGAATTTTGTAAATCCTATATTTGATAGCAACTCTTGAATGATGATATCGTGCGTATTGTGTAAATTGTATCTTGGATGTTGTAGGTATGGGTGTTGATCATGACTTGTGACTTATGACTTGCATGTATTCAAGTGCATGCTTTATGAGTTAATCAAGTATACTTTGTGACTTACGTGTATTCCAATGTATACTTTACAACTTATGTGTTTTCATTTGTATACTTTGTATTCATTTTTGTACTTTACAACTTACGTGTATACTTTGTGACTTATGTGTATTCCAATATATACTTTGTGAATTACATGTTTTCATGTGCATACATTGTATTCATGTGTGTACTTCATGACTTACGTGTATTTGAGTGCATGCTTCATTTATTTACTAAATTGTAGCATAAACTTACCCATTTGAACATGTTGGAACTATCAGTTTAGTCGCACAATGAACAAAGTGAAAGTTACACCACCTTGCAACTTTACACTACAATGCATCTGACCCTTTTTCCATCAATTGAAAACTTGAAACCATGGGTAAATTCTTTAGAGATATCAAAAAATGAGAGAGGTTATTATAGAGGGGACCTAGGTGATCTCATATCCTCAGATGGATTGTTTCTAAGTGACATAATTTCTGAGTAATATTTCATCAAAGATTGCTGCCTTTTTGCACTTTGGATTCTTAAGGGATATTATTGGTACAATGTAGCTAAGACTATTTTGGTGTGTTTGGGTGTGAAACAATACCATTCCTAGCATAAACCCGCCAATCCAAACGTGTTGGAACTATCGGTTTGGTCGCATAAGGAGTAGAATAAAAGCTACACCCCTTTTCATCTTTACACTACATGCATCTGATCAAATGTTTTTCCATCAATTGAAAAGTTGACACCATGGAAAAACACCTCATAGATATCAAAAATCAAGAAAGTTTATTGTAGAGGGGTCCTAGGTGATCCCATAGCCTCAAAAATATTGTTTTTAAGTGACACCATTTTTTAGTAATAGCTTGTCAAAGATTGTTGTTTTTTTGCACTTTGGACTCTTAAGGGATATTGTCGATACAATGCAACTCAGACTATTTCGGTGTGTTTGGGTGTGAAATAGGACTATTCCTAGCATAAAACCACCAATCTAGACATGTTGAAACTATTGATTTGGTTACACAAGGAGAAGAATGAAAGTTACACCTCTTTGCAACTTTACACTTCATGCATTTGACACTTTTTCCATTAATTGAAAACTCAACACAATGCAAAAATGCCTTAGAGATATCAAAAAACAAGAGAGGTTATTGTAGAGGGGCCCTAGGTGATCTCATAGCCTTAGAAAGATTATTTCTAAGTGACACGATTTCTGAGTAATAGCTCATCAAATATTTATGCCTTTTGCACATTGGGCTCTTAAGGGATATTGCTAGTACAATGTAGATCTAACTATTTCAGTGTGTTTGGGTGTGAAATAGGACTATGCTTAGCGTAAACGTACCCATCGAGGCATGTTGGAACTGTCGATTTGGTTGCACGAGGAGTAGAACAAAAGTTACACCCCTTTGCAACTTTACACTGCATGCATCTGACCCTTTTTCATCAATTAAAAAATCAACACCATGGGAAAACTCCTTAGAGATATCAAAAATTGACAGAGGTTATTATAGAGGGTCCCTACGTGATCCTATATCCTTAGATATAATGTTTCTAAGTGACATAGTTTTTGAGTAACAACTTGTCAAAGATTGATGCCTTTTTTCACTTTGGACTCTTAAGGGATATTGTCGGTACAATGTAGCTCATACTGTTTCAACATGTTTGGGTATGAAACATGACTATGCCTAGCCTAAATGTACTCATCCAAATGCATTGTAACTATCAATTTGGTTGCACAATTAACAAAGAAGAATCTACAAACATACCTTCCTGAACTTCTCAAGAGTAGGAAGAATATCTTCATTGAATACATTATCTATCTCATTCATTTTGTTCTGCTTCTTTTTCAAGTGTTTTTAGAGTAGACTAACCTCCTTTTCATTGATGATAAAATCTTCTTCTTATCTTTTAATTCCTTTTCTGAGTGGTTAATTTAGTCTTTAGTTGTTTTGCTTCAATTTCAATAGTTCCAACTATTGCTTTTACATCTGCAACTTGACCATCTACACGTTTTTCCTTATCTCTACTGGTATTACCTATTAACACCCCCTATTGTTCCTTTTCATGATCTTCTAACTTCTTTTTCATATCTTTTACTTTGGGCTTTAGATCAGCTGCTTTATCATCAACACTTAGGACAACAACATCCCTTTGTTTGATAGAGTTTTCAATGTCTTGAATACTTTCATGTGTCCACTGCACCAATTCTCTCTTTTTGCACTTACATTTGATATTGCTTCTTCCTTATCATCTATTTCTAGTTGTATTTGCTCCATCAGAGTCTAAAGTTCAAGAATCTTTGACTTCATTTGTTCAAATCCACCTATAACATCATCTCTCACTTTCTTTTCCTACACAAATTCTTACCAAATACACAACCACTTGAGTTTTTCCACTTCTTCATTGCCATTGTAAAAACTATATCATAATGAAAATTTGTCATCTATTAGCATCTAGTTATTAGTTATGCAATGTGAAGTAATGCTTTGAGTTTGAGAGATGTGCAATGTGTTGGTACTCTCAAATTTCGCAAATTTGAAGTGCCCATTTCTAAAATTTTTCCTTTGCACTTTTAGAAGTGCACTTGAAGAATATACTTGAATGACCTACTTTGGAGGGTCGTAATTTTATGCCCGCTGATTTTGTTTGCAAAATCCCTTTGCAGACACACTCATGTGTCATATGTGAACGTGCATGTCAATTTTAAGCTTCTCACAATGAGTTCTGATGAGGTTTCAAAAAGTGAAGCTGGAGGGTTTTGTCACTTTTCTACAGTTTGCTAACTTTCATTTTTGCAAAGTAGCCTCCCATTTGAGCTTGGATTTTGTAACCAGATGACTGTCAAGAGAAAATGAATATTGTTCTGCATTCTCCATGCTTAAATGAGTTCACGTGTCAGTTTTCAAGGCCTTGTGAGTTGATTTGCTATTTTTAGTAGATCAAAACCAATGAAATTTCTTCAGTTTTGCACTGAAACCTTTCTGAGAGGCCAACTTCGAGCGTCAATAACTTTTGATGGGTGATGATTCAAGCTAATCCCTTCTGCACACGTGTTCTCTATACCAAATTGATTATTATGTCCAGTGGCAGCTTGCCAGGAGCTGATTTGATATTTTTGCAACGAGGTGATTTCATCAAGATCAATTGGTTCAGAACATTTGTTTATTGCAGAAAGTTTGAGTAAGCAACTTTGACAGTGAATAAATTTTTTCTTGTAATTGATTTCTCTAATCTGTCTGTTGCATTACATTCTCGGGTCTGATGTCTACAATCCTGCAAGTTTTTATAGCTTCACGAGGTCATTTTCCTAGTTTTCAAGGCCAATTCCAGAGCCTACTTGGCCATTTTTCACCATTTTTCAAGTGTGCTAGAAAACAAATTTCAATAGCAACTCATTTCATGTTTTCACTTCAAATGCATTTAGAAGTTTCCTAAAGTCAATTTGAGCCTGAAATTTGTTTGAAAACAAAAGAAAATTAGGCCAGGCCCACATGGGGACGCGACGCGCTTTGCACCATTGTGAATTGTTTGCCTTCAGTTTTAAACTGCAAAGTAAAGATCCACTTTCCAAATGTGGAGTTTTAAGATCATATTATTAAGGGGGTGAAGATATTCAACAGAGGGTAACAAATGTGAAGGTGTGAATGACAATATAATGAATGAATTTCTCTTCTATGATGAATTTTCAGATGTTGTCATATCTTTTATTGGTGTCAGACCAACCCTCTCTTGTTAATAATGTGAGTGTAAAGAGCTTGAGGGAAATCAATATGAGGTGCTAATAGACTGTTTTGAGGATGGGTGTTGCAATTTAGTAATGGATCTTGTGCATGAAAACAATGTAAGTTTTCATAAATATTATGCTTATGTTGTGTCAAGAAGTAAAATCGCATAAAAGGGAACAACAGAGTACTTTGTAGCAAGTTCTATGCAGGAATCATATTCATGTTATCAGTTATATGTGATTGCTTTCATGTGGAAGGAGGTGGTGTTTCATTTGAGGTCGGCATGATATAAAGATCTAATGCCATTTACTCTTTCTTAAAGTTGTTTGAACAACTGCAAAATGCAAATGCCACTAGCTGAATAGGGGACACCACTATTGCAGCCAATAAGCAAAATGAATGCTTGGAAAGTTTCAATAACTCTCAAGCAAATGCAATCCAAAGAGAAGGGCCAGCATTCCTGCAGGATATGCACATAATGGAATTGTTAAAAGGACTTTAGAAATCTTAAAGCAAATGCCATGTATTAACAATGGGAGTATGTCCAAATTTGTTTGAATGTATGCAAACTTTGGAAACATAGGCTCGCCGCTTGCTAGGCATAAAATCCAAACAAGAGCTTCTTTTTATGGTTGCATAATGCATCCGTAAACTGGAGGATAAGGCCATGCCCAGCAAAAAGCACAAATGGACTTGATAAAAGATTTCAGAAATCTTTCAAGTGAATGAAAAGGGGCCGCGCCATAGAGTACACAAATAGATGCGTTGAAAAGGTCTCAGGAACTTCTAAGCAAAATTCTTGACATAATACATCAATAAAATGTCAAAATAAGTGCAGATGGGCGCGGTTTGAATGGAGGCCTGTGGATATCGACCAAAGCACGGTGGAATGATGAAGCTGCTTTAGCAGCTTTGAAGCAAATGCAAATGATGGAAGAAATGGAGAACACTGCCGATAGGAAAATCACAAGAGGGATACGTAGAAAAGGTTTTAGAAACCCTGAGGCATCTTTTGTGCCAGAT